>CAJUYG010000889.1:66412-118477 GCA_910591675.1 Galerucella calmariensis | reverse complement strand
CTTTTCAATTGATATCGTGTGATCTTTTAGGGCCATATCCCCGATCTTGTAAAGGTAATCAATTTGCACTTGTTGTAGTTGACTGGCTCACGAAATCTGTATTGGTTCATCCCTTACGTCAGGCTACCGCTCGTTCTATTGTGGATTTCTTAGAAAATCATGTTTTTCTTATTTTTGGAATACCTCAAATTGTATCTTGCGATAATGGTAAACAGTTCACGAGTCATTTGTTCAAAAATCTTATGGACAAATATTCAGTGAAAAAGATTTGGTATAATGCTAACTTTCATCCCCAAATTAATCACACTGAGCGCGTAAACAAATCCATTGTCACAGCTATACGATCTTATAGTTATGAAGATCATAGAACGTGGGATGAAGAGATCTATAAAATTGCTCAAGCAATTCGGCTGTCGAAACCTGAAGTTACCGATTTCTCCCCTTCCTTCCTTACCTTTGCTCGAAATGTACCTGTCTCGGGAAATTTTTATGGTATTATTGCAGATAATGCAAATAATCAGGTTACCATAGAGAATTTTCAAATATTCAATAAATATTATAATTTTTGAAATTTAAAATGCATAGTCAAATTAAATTGAGTTTAATAAACCTGTTGGTGCACAAACATAAAGGTTATTAATATTGGGTCTTCTTGATTTGAAGAAATTGTCGGATATACCCTGTATTCTTAAGAGTGATATTTAATCTTCATTATCTTATCTTAATTATCGTAGTTTACCTTAATTTACCTTAATTATCATATCTTATCGTATCTAAGTGGACAAGGGATGAAAACTTGTCTACTGTACTATAATATATTTTATCTGATGGCATGTCATAATGACAACGTTATGTCACTCAATTTTGATGACATAAGGAAGCTCATTATGGGACTAAGTACCATAATGAAATTCATTATGGTGCTAAGTACCATAATGAAATTCTATAAGGAAAACATGTAATGGTTTGATCAAAAAAGTTTATTCAAAATGCATAACTATGTACAAAACTATTTATTATAAATGGTAAAAGAACAATTACTACAATTTGTAATATTAACTCCAATGGATTCTACAGTTTTTACATCAGTAGTTGATGATTGTTGGCAAACTTGTAATCCTGTTTGGTTGTTGGCACCAAAAATTGCCATCAGATAAAATTTTGTATGTAATACGAATCATAAACAATCATTACGGCACACGCCGTGTTATCGGATAACATTCACGACTTGTACCATAATGATCGTCTTTATGATCCTTATTACATAAATAACTATTGTCTGATGGCATGTCATAATGACAACGTTATGTCACTCAATTTTGATGACATAAGGAAGCTCATTATGGGACTAAGTACCATAATGAATTTCATTATGGTACTAAGTACCATTATTAAATTCTATAAGGAAAACATGTAATGGTTTGATCAAAAAAGTTTATTCAAAATGCATAACTATGTACAAAACTATTTATTATAGTACTTATCTTTATCTTATCTTTGCAGGCAAATAATGTCTTGTCTGTATTTATATACCGAAAGGGTATATAAAATTTTTTTTTGGAAGACCATTGGCAATTTGACTTTGCAATTAGTTTAAATATTTGCTGATATATCATGGGATATCGAAAGTTATTATCTTAACTCATTATCTTAATTATCAAATATTTTATTTATTATCTTAACTATCTTGAAATTTTATTATCTTAAAAGTTTGAAATTTCAATTTTCTCAATTATCTTGAAATTTTCATTATCTCTACTTTGAAAACTTCTAGTATTTTAATTGTTTTAAACATTTTTATCTAAATGCTCGAGATATTAACTTACATTACAAAAATTCTTTTTGTTTATCTACATTCATTACCTTACCTAATATCTTGTCTACTTCATTTTTTTATATCTACTTGTTCATTACCCATATCTATCTATAATCATTCCGAAAGATTGATTTAGATATTTCACTTATAGACATGGATTCAATTTGTCTATATTTTATTGCATCCCTTTTCCCTTTTTGATATTTTTTTTGTTGGATTTCTCAGCAGTGGGTGTTGAAGGGCTCAGAGCGGTCTGGAATGTGTTTCAGGGTTCAGCGTCGGGGGGTTAATCAGCCTGGGAGGCAGAGGTGGCTGAGGTCTGCTGTCATTAGTTGAATCTACTTGGGGGGTTAGCTACTGCGTTCGTGCCAACATGGCTCACATATCGCTCTGGGGGTTTTCCAACAGTACTGGGATGCCGTTGTAAGTTTCTTTTCCTAAAATTTCATCTTGACGGAAGCTATATTCTGTTAGGGGGTTAGATCGAGCCTCCTTGGACTTGTTGTATCAGCTTGTTCCAGAATTTTTTTCTTTTTTTTGTTGTTGTTATTCTTTCATTTAGTTTATCGATCCTAGAAGCTTCTCTATTTAAGGAACGTTGTGTTGTATTGTCATGGTGTTTCAGGTTTGGATTTCGGCTGAAGCTGAGATTGAAGATCACGACGCGACTTAACATCTCTCGCGAGGTTCTTCTCATTAGGCGGAAGTCGTTCTTTTGATCAGTGATGCTGTGGTGGTGCACATATCCGACCAAAAATATGAGTCGTTTTAGCTTGTTTTTTTTGTAGTTCATATGATATTATATTATGGTATAATATATTTGAAATTTCAGCTTGACAGGAGCTATATTCTGTTAGGGAGTAGAATAAACTTCCTTGGCTTTGTTCCAAAACTTATATTAGTAGTTTCTTTATTTAGTAATTTTTTTATGGGGTTAAATGTATTGGATACATTTTTTTTGTAATAGTAAGAAAGGACGGATGTATATTAAAGTCATTATACAACTTGTAAATTTAACAACGTTGTTCATATTCCTTCCCTTCCATCATTTCCAGGTTTATTGATAGAGAGTTGTGAGGTGAAAAACAAGTCTAGGTTACAAAATTGGCGCCCAGCGTGGGGCCAATTTTGTTGGTGTTACCTCTTATTTATTTAAAATAATAAGGCAAGATAAACTGCAACGGTGACTCAATGTGGAGAGCACATCAGGTGTGAATTCGGAGACCAAACTAATATCAATTCAGGGAGTAGTCTTACCGGTTCGCGGGTAATCCTACTTTATTTAAGTTATTGAAGTTATATTGAAGTTAAGAAACCAAATGAATTTAATAAGTTAATAAATCAAGTTAGGAAATGTAATTAAAGTTAATCAAGAAAGGTAAATGGGCGCCACCCTGATTAATATTAGTCGACTTGTTTTTCACCTCAAAACTCTCTGTCAATAAACCTGGAAATGATGGAAGGAAAGGAATATGAACAACATTGTTAAATTTACAAGTTGTATAATGACTTTTAAACTAATATCACAGTAGAAAAATAAAAAAAAATATTGTTGTTGTTTGTTGAAGCACGTTGTTTTACATAGATTTACTTTCCTCAATTTCCTCGGACAAATCCTAGGTGGCAGGTACTAAGTTTCAGTGTCTCATGTACTCAGTTTCACTGTCTCAGGTACTAAGTTTCACTGTCTCAGGTACTAAGTTTCACTGTCTCAGGTACACATTGAATACACTTTAGGAAAAATAAAGTTTGAGGTAAATCTCTCAAAATAAATTAAAAATTCTTAACCTTATCGGTTGATGGTTCACAGGAGAAATAAATCTTATTCTAACTACTCGCTATTAAATTGTTGAACTATGCGATGAGCAATCGACATACGTTACATATTTCTTTCCTGTTCACATGTTCCGCTTCGAGAAAGAATTTACATATTAATAGTGTGTTCTTAATTTCTATCTCTCTATAAGAATGAAGAATTAAAATATTTGACCAATATCAGTGTATACTGATCTTCACCAACGGAGATTATCCGTCGCACATTAAATGTAAAAATTTTGCCTTTCAGCGGTGATCGGTGCTACAGGCTCTCGACGAGAATCACATGTTGGTAAGGAAAAAGGACTGGCTACTCGCCGTCCGGTAGATATTTAAATATTCCAATGATAGTGGTCAAATATAACGTTACACACTTGTTTTGAGATTCTGCCTTTCATAGTTCTTTAACCACTATGTCAGCATTCTTGAATCTGTCTCGTTATATTATGTAATTTTGTATTTTTCTGCAGTTATCTGTCTTTTGATTCTATACAGGTATAGCCAAACTTTTCTTTGAACTCCAAATTCCTCCTTTGTATTACTTTCTCCATAATTTTTCTTTGTCGGTTTTCTTTTACTCCTAGTAACCACAGTAAACTCATCATTGTTTCTGGCTGGTTCATTGTAGTTTATTATTTCATCCATTTTTTTTAGTTGTGTATATTTCAATTGTTGATAATTATTTTGAGAGATTGAGTCCTTATGCTCAGTAATTTTTGGAGTGTTTGGAACCACTGGTACCTGTTTTGGAGTTGAATCCCAGTCATTTATATTCACATTCAGCTGGTTTTGTTTTGTTGACAAAACACGGTTGGCAACTGTTGTTATGATAACAACATGATAGCAACCTTCAAGACCCATACGTGAAAATGGACGTGACAGCACCGCAAAATAGTTCTAATGTGCGAAAAATAGGTCTAGTGGTTTCTTTGCTTTGACAGAGTAAATAATTACAAATTTCAAATATTTTTGTGATTGTTTATTTTTTCGGTTAAGCTAAATTGGAATATATAGTATACGATCAAAATCCTTTTGATAAACAAATTAAAATAATTTAAAGACAAAATGAATGAGATTTGTAGCTGTATTGAAAAGGTATGATGGATTCTTATTAAGACACGTACAGAAGGATTTATAAAGAATGACCAGAAATTATAATTCCCTATAACAGAGAAAATTACCTAAAGTGGTCAACTAAAGTTCTTCTTGTTCTACTACCTAAAGCTAAAATTTTCACATTTTCTTGTCTCTGAATTGGGTCTGGAATGTTTATATTCTCTTCATCATCCAGTGGTCCAAAATCATCCATGTATATATTAGCTTTGATACATATATTGTGCAAAGCAGCACATGCATATAGAATATAGAATAATAGTTATTTACGTAACTAGTTATGAAAAGAGCGATATTATTCAACAAGCGTAGTATTTGCCAAAACGAGCGCTAGCGAGTTCTGCAAATTACGCGAGTTGAACAATGCGCTCTCTTCATAACGTGTTTACGTACAATGTTTTATCAAATTCCGCGCTTTTATAATATTTCATGAAATCTTCAGTTCCAATGGTAATATTAAAGTGGATTCAAATGGTGTTAAGAGTATTGTTACTATGGAAGTATTCACCCAGAAAATTGAGTAACTTTAAATAACTGTGTCATTAATAATGTTTTTTTCGATGTTTATAAATCTTGAAATACTATTGAATTAAAATAATAGGGTAATTGTCAGTTCAAATAATGAAATAATTGTCAGTTTTGACAGTACCACATTTGATAACGGAATTAGATAAATAAATAAAAACATTCCAATAAGTGTCTGACGCAAGTAGTTTTCGTTAACAACACCTCTGGAGCAGTTGCCAGTGAACCACTTCCCATAGCCACTTGTCATTATGCATAGCAACTCTTATAGCGACTTCACTTAAGTAGTGAATACCAGTTTCGCGCTTAGCAACTGACCTTGAACATAACGACAATTTACAGTTGCTATCCATAACAACTTTGCTTAGTGAATAGCCCTGAATAGCTGATTGTTTTGTTTTAATAACCTGTTATTGTCTTTTAAAATTTCAAATTTCTGATCTTTTTTAGATAATAAAGCTCTTAGTAATTCATTTTCTGCTTGTAGATTTTTAATAATTACCTCTATATTATTAGGTACGACCTCTGTCGATTCAATTAGCTTATCTCCACAACAAATGATTCTCGTGTCACATATTTTCACACATTGTAAGTTTTTCACCTGTGCACAAGACCCGTGATATAAATTTCAACACTTGATACACACTATATTTCGCGTTAAGTTGGTTTTGCAACATTTGAATGTTTTTTCTTTGAAGTTATCTTCGTTAACAGTGCAGAGCACATTTACAGGGCGTTCGCCTGTTGCGGCCATGTTTTTTGAAATATAGTATATTATATATATTGATATGGAAAATAGTATCATACATCACATACACCAAACAAGGGTTATTTCATTATAAAATTTTAAAAATAAAAACTATTTAAAAGGGAAATTTCTCTTATCAATAAACAAAAATAAATAAAACTAGAGAAGACAGTTTGAAATTTATAATGTAACTGATAAAAAATAAACTAGAATTTGAATTAAACTTGACAAAATAAAAATAAACAAATCACCTGAAATATATTTGAACTTTGAACAGAAATCTTGATAACTTCTTTCTAATTCATTAAAATCCTTTTCATATAATTTCAGAATCTTCAAAAGCTTTATAAAAGTTTCTTAGCTAAAAATCTAAAAAGAAAGAACCTGAAAAATAAAAAAAATAATAATTAGGTTATAAAATCTGACATTAGTAAAAATAGAAAGTATATTTATGAATATAGTTAACTAAGAGTGAACTTTGTCAACTCGAGCGGAAGAAAGGACCTTAGTAACAGAAATAAAAACAAATGTCAAATAATTTTTAAAATTTTGGAATTAAACGATGAAAACTAAAATGAAGTTATGAAAGACATTAATAATAAACTTTCATATTAAAAAAGAACATAAAATTAAACATCCAAGTCAAGTAATAAAAATTGAAAATTATTAAATGAATTTGATTGGTCAGCTGATAGAAACGGGGAAGAAAGCGTCACTTAGCTAAAAGAGATACAGAATTGAAAAGAAAATTTCTTTTTATGTTGTTAAAATAATTGAAATTTAAGTCACAATAAAGAAAAAAGTGTTACTAACCTTTTACAACAAGTTCATGTTAAAATTCTATGGTAAATATCCACTTGAATAAATGAAACCTTCAAATAAACCATAAATGAAAACTCGTAAGATGCCATTTATACTGAAAATTCTCCAAACTGACGACGGAATCAGAGCGAAGCAATTCCAGACCCAGAGCGGTCTGAAACATAAAAATAAGTAATTATTAGAATCTCAAAACGTAGAAGAAAAAAGGTATTTGATAAACTTTAATTGAATCATCAACTTACATGTGTGTGGTGATAATAAAAATTTGATACTTATTTCTCATCATTGTGGTCGTAGAATCGTCCATTTTGATAAAAACAGATGTTTTCAACCAGTAGCATAAGAGTAATTTGTATGTTATCCCTTTTACATATTGTATGCAAACGGAGTTGCATAACTTGTGTAAGAACTAGATGTTAATTTTCATTAGTATGAATGTTCAGGAGTGAAAGACTATTTAGGTAAAAGTTTGAAAAAATTGTCTTTGCATATTTAGTTTTCAAATCTGTATCAATACGCCTAACAGTGAAAAGAATAAATTTATTAATATTTCACAGATTACAAAACTAATTTTTCTTTCAGTTCGATAAGGTTGGCAAAACTTGGCTCACTACCAAACAATTTCAAGGGCAAGGACACCGGACCGGCCTAAAAGTTATCAAATATTATTAAAGTGATAAAAATTAAAATAAAAAAGGTAAATAGAACTGATAAGAAAATTTCTTTTTAAAAAATCAAATAAAGTATTTAATACCTGAACCCAACCATTAAAGAGTCCTCAAAACCGGTAAGTGGTGTATGATACCAAAAACCATAAAATAAGTTTCTTAAAATCATTGGCGCCCAACAAACAAAATAAAAATTTAATAATAATAATAACACACAAAACACAAAATTCATATCAATATATTATATATATTATGTATATTATATACAGGGTGGGGCAATCTTCTGACATCGGAGGATTACATTGTTGTGGTGAGAGATAGAACTTCATAGTTTTGTGTGAGCTAATACAGTTACTTAGGGCACATTTTGAAAATACTTTCGATTCTACAGGGTGTTCCAAAACCACGTAGCAGCACAAACTTAAATTTTTTTAAATTGAACGTACTATATTTTGTTTAAGAATCGAAAAGATCTCACCGAGAGCGTTACAAAAATATAGCACTTTAATATATTATAAGGGTGTTTTACAAAGATATGGCCAATTATTAGCAAAAAAGACCTCCTCTTTAACACTCTGCAGAACAGTAAATTAAAATAAATCAACAAGTCTTTGTGTTCAAATGTCATACACACATCATTGGCTGTGCTCAGTATTAATTACTTTTTTCATCGGTGGCTCTTTTAATACAGGGTGAAACAAAACGCAAATCAAGCAATATCTCAAAATTTTTAAATGAATCACCCTATAAGTCTTTTTACAATTTGTTAGTACAATTAATAAACTTTCAAACGATGTAGTAAACTTAGTGCATTAGTTAATGGAAAATCGTAGATATTTTATGATAATGGTCAAAGCAAGTATTTTACATACAAAAATTAAATGGTATTACATTTTTACATGCAACCTCTTGTAAATTTTAACATTTCCAAGGCATATATTTTAATCGTAATTTTGGATGCATCTACAATATCTAATCAATGAAATAAAATATTTGCTAATACCGTAGGTACCTACCTGGAATTACCAAAAATTTCATATTTATTCATGTTTCACTTTCAAGAATTGTTATTATAGGCTTGTTTGAGAATGGGCGAAACATAATCAAGCCATATTTTTGATTATATCAAGTGGGCTACTATCAAAATAGTATCTACTAATAAATGTCAAAGAGATATTGCTGTATTCTTCGTTTGTGTTTAGGAAGTTGATTCAAACACAATAGTTAACTTGTGGTTCCAACAAGCGATGGAGCATCTGTATATCAGAAATTTTACCGACAGGTGGATAGGATGTGGTGGACCAATTTCGTGGCCTCCTCGATCTCCAGATCTCACACCGATGGATTTCTTTTTATGGGGATACATCAAGCAACTTGTGTATAAAACGTAACGCATTTTCCACAATAACTCCAGCTATGTTGGAAAGAGTAAGATCCTCGTTTTTGAAAATAATTGTATGGAAGTAAATGATCGCCATTTTGAACACTTAGCATAAACTACCATACTTTTTATAGAATGTCAATGTTCATTTATGTAAATGTGAGTGTTCTTATAATGTTGGTTTTCATAATTGTTAGTTTTTCAAAAATAGAAAAAGTTGAAAAATGGATTATAAGCTTGCATTTTACATAACTAAGATATACTGTTTGTGGTGACTTGAGTAATTATTTCGTAAAGACTACAAACTGCTTTTATATTTATTAGTGCCTACTATAATGACATTAGCCTACTTACAGTAAACAAAAATATTTCTTCCAACATAATTCCTTCTTTCCTTCCTCTAATGGTAAGAGTAGAAGTCAAATATATTTTAGATGCATCCAAAATTACGATTAGAATTCATGCCTTAGAAATGTTAAAATTCACAAGATGTTGCATGTAAAAATTTAATACCATTCAATTTGTGTATGTAAAATAATTGTTTTTGACCATTATCATAAAATATCTACGATTTTCCATTAACTAATGCCCTAAGTTTTACTACATCGTTTGAAAGTTTATTAATTGTACTAACAAATTGTAAAAATACTTATAGGGTGATTCATTTAAAAATTTTGAGATATTGCTAAATTTGCGTTTTGTTTCACCCTGTATTAAAGAAGCCACCGATGAAAAAAGTAATTAATACTGAGCACAGCCAATGATGTGTGTATGACATTTGAACACAAAGACCTGTTGATTTATTTTAATTTACTGTTCTGCAGAGTGTTAAAGAGGAGGTCTTTTTCCTAATAATTGGCCATATCTTTGTAAAACACCCTTATAATATATTAGAGTGCTATATTTTTGTAACGCTCTCGGTGAGATCTTTTCGATTCTTAAACAAAATATAGTACGTTCCATTTAAAAAAATGTAAGTTTGTGCTGCTACGTGGTTTTGGAACACCCTGTAGAATCGAAAGTATTTTCAAAATGTGCCCTAAGTAACTGTATTAGCTCACACAAAACTATGAAGTTCTATCTCTCACCACAACAATGTAATCCTCCGATGTCAGAAGATTGCCCCACCCTGTATATACTATATTATAATTTTTAGTATTTGATTACGCCCTCTGGCGGTGGACCTACAGCTATGTAAATAATTTCCAGGTTTTTCTCGAGGTCACTTTTGTTATGTAATAAACGGTTCCCGAGATATGGCCGAGAGCTATTCTTATTGGGACACCCGGTACAATTATGTCTGTTTACTCCACCATTTAATGCAAATGAACATTTGTCAGAAAAGCAGATATTATACAATAAAGCTGGAGTGTTGTGCTGTCGTTCACTCATCAATTCACAAAACTGTAGACGCCGGTAGAAATCGTCATCATGTAGCTAATTGGACTAACTTAATTTTGTGGGGATGGAATTTTGTATTTATTCAAATTTCTGGAAACAGTGCTGTGAGAAACATCCACTGCACTCGAAATTTGTGTTATTGACTATTCTTCTAACATAACTTGCCCTAAGACGGCAACTTCCACATTTTCGTTGTTAACTAGGTACTCGTTGTGGTTGGTGTTTTTCATTGGTAACTAATCCTGTTTCAGAAAAATTTACATTAATTCAGTTACGTAATTCTTCCGGGATGAGCAGCTTTAAACTGTCTAGCTTTGGCTCTTGCAGATTTGTTGTTTTTGTTATATAATCCTACAATTATACTTCACATCTGGTTTCCAATATATAACACGCTGTAGTATATTCATCATCTACAAAATGTCCACAACGTTAAAAGAAATAAATTTTTCGCACTCTGTATTGTTCGGCTATCCAGTCTATCTAGGTGTACCTCTGTCGTATCTCGTCGACCCTTAACCCCTCATTATTCATTGTTGTGCGAAAGTGTTCACAAGTGCAGTGTTATAAAAACTTAAAATGCCGAAAAGAAAACGCGAATCTGGAAAATCTACAAACAAGTAAGTACAAACAATTATTTGAAAAGTAAAGGCGTAAGCTGGCAAGCAGCTCTTCAGAATGTAAGTACAAAAATTATGGTTATTTTTTGGTTGCAATAAATATGGAGACAAACATTATACGTAATTGCTAACAACGTGAAAGAGTTGTCCTTCTTGGTAATTCTTTTCACAAAGAAATACTGATAGACAGAATATGCAATTCTTTTACTTATGTGGGTTGTGTAAGCCAACGTTCGTACTGCCGCTTTATGTGGCATAGAATGTTACGTATTCTGCCACTGGAGGTGAAAATCAGTAATAAAAATCAGCGATGCGTTTAGCGATCGTCTGTAACGTGGACCTTATCCTTTTTTCTCTTTAACTCACCTGTCTTGCTTATTTCATTATGCAGGGTTTTCATTATCAGTTAAAAGTTGAAAGGTCTACATTTTATAGTTTAAAATTTTTTTGTCGCTGCTTCAACACAGTGAGCAAATAAAACACCTTTTATTGTTGTTCGACATCCTGAAAATGGTGAATTTCCCATTTCTCATTTCCATTTCTTTCTGAATCTGGATCTTCTTCAAGCGGTTCGGCATACGACTATAGTTCAGACAATACCACACAGGACCAGGTTCATATGCCTACAAGACCAGAACAGGTCTCTACAAAAGAAAGCAATCTAGATGATCTTCTTGGCGCTTACCCGGAGAGTGAGGGAGCAACAGGTCCTCCTTTAAATGATCAGATATTAACACGTTGGCCTTCTTATATTATCAAAGGGACCGATAAAGATCATCTGAGAGAAATATATAAAAAATACCCTACCCCTTCTAATGGGACCATATTCCAAGTTCCTCAGGTCAATGCTGAAGTACAAATTCTGCTTTCAAATGAACAGAAAAATACCGATATATATTTATCTAAAGTCGAAAACAATTTGGGAAAAAGATTAACCGCTTTGGGTCAAGCCCTGAACAGTTCACTGGACAGACCGGAGAAAAGAGAAGAAACAAATATTCTAGTTGATGCTGCAAGGCTCATAGCAGAAGGCATTTATGGAATAAATACACACAGACGGTATTTATTGTCTTCTAAACTATCCGCTTCAGCCAAAAAAGCAGCCGAAGACACACCTCCGGGATAATATCTATTCGGTGATAAATTTTCCGAAAAATACATAGGGGGCTAAAGAAGTTAAAAACACCAGCCGAAATATCAAGATTCCTGATTCCTTCGAAAATCAAAAATCTTCAAACTACAAGCGCCGGAATTTAATAAACATTCCAAGAATTTGTAGAAGTTGAGGAGGGAGTGCTACCGACGGAACCTTCAACATCGCAGGCATCTGTAAAAGTTACGCAGGCAGGTAACCTGGCAGGTAGACTGCAATATTTTGTTCCTCAGTGGCTTAAAATAACTAAAAATCCTTTCATTATAAATTGCATTAAAGGCTTCAAACTACCGCTCAATTCCAAACTGATCCAAAGAAATGTTTAGCATACTAAAACATTCACTATATTTGAGAAAATTGCCTTGAAAAAAGTTATTTAAAAGTTAATAGGAAAGGGGGCTGTGAAGGAATGCAAAGAGAAAGAAGGACGGTTTTTATCGCCTTTTTTTCCTTAGGAAAAAACCAAGTGGCAGTTTCAGGTGCATTCTTAATTTAAAAAATCTTGACAATTATATACAGGGTGCTTCATTGGGAAAGGGCCTAACTTCAACTGTAGATGGGGATCACTTTGGTGCTTCCAAAATCCTATATTCAAAGTGTCTTCTGCACTTTATAACCGAGATACAGGGTGTTTTATAAATGTATCCAATTTCTTTCGAGCCTCATAAATTCCGAGTTACCCTGTAGATTATTTTGAAATTTGGTTCACGTAATGACCATTACGTAGTAACTCCATTAAAAGCATTCAGAATAACAAGAGTAAAATACGAGAAATGAATTTATACTTCAAAAAACGAGAGATTTTTATTAATTTCATTAATTGACTTGAAAAGAAAGCAAGAAATTTTAACAACATTGTCTAACCTTTTTGTAATATTGTGAACGAACCTTCTCCTTCTGATCACATCTGGATTATTTCTGATCCTTATACAGGGTGTTCGAAATATTCGAAACATATTGAATGAGTATGTCCTAAGTACGGCCCTGTAATCACATTTTTCAGTGGTCTATACTCGTAAACATACAAACTCAATTGAATTTCTAGGATGCTTCTCTAGATGCAATAAATAGATTCGATTTCAAGCTAAAAAATAAAAAAACCCTCTCCGATACCATTGTTAACCCCCAAAACGTGCATAAACTATTACTTTGACGGTACATATTTGGTAGTAAAATTGTCTGCGGAAAAATAAAAAGGAGATAAGTAGATCCGAATTTTTATACTATTCCCAATTATAAAGAGAAATTTAAAAAAAAACTATATAGGGTGTTGATTTTAAGAAAGACGAATTTTGAAATTTTTTGTAAGCCGGACCTGCATTAATTTTTTTGGAGATGCTTTCGATTGAGTTTCTAGGTAATGGTTATTACGTGTACCAAATTTCAAAATAATTTACAGGACAACTCGGAATTTATGAGGTTCGAAAGAAATAGGATACATTTATAAAACACCCTGTATCTCGGTTATAAAGTGCAGAAGACACATAAAATATAGATTATTGGAAGCACCAAAGTGATCCCCATCTACAGTTTAAGTTAGGCCCTTTCCGAATGAAACACCTTGTATCAGCACCACATTTTAAATTAGAGGATTAGCGACTCTTTTCAGACACTAGTAGCCGGCACAAAGTGTCTCGTCTGAAAGCGCTCTTAAACAGCGCTCCCAAACAGTAAATCGTTGGATAAAATCAACACTTGAACCTTTGTTCTTTGCTTTCAGCATTGCCACCAATACTTTTAAGAGCCATTCTACCAGGCATGCTTCTACTTCAGCCGCAGCACGAGCTGGTTTCAACATAAAAACAATTCGCGGGACTGCAGGGTGGACTCAAAAATCTGAGGTTTTCACAAGATTTTACGATAGACATGTGATCAATGAGCAAAACTTTCCAGATTTTATACTGAATATGAACAAATAAGCTATTGAAATGTGGTATTAGTTATTATTATATTATTTTTTTTCTCAATAAATACACTTTACAATAAATAAGTGTTTCTACTTTGTCGCCGTTTTATATTATTTTTATTTATTTCTGAATTTTTTTAAGTTGATTTGTCATTTTATTTGATTTTTTTCTGTTTAGTGGTTCTTAATGTATAATCTCACAATTATTATTAAAGTGTGTTATATATTGGAAACCGGATGTGAAGTATCCAAATTATACGAGCATCTGGTTTCCAATATAATATATAAACTCCCTCCCAACCCTAGTCTACCATATAGACTATCCCATTGGATTTATAAACACAACTAATAATTAGGGGTTAAGAGACGACGAGATACGACAGAGGTACCTAGAAAGACTGGATAGCCGGGCAATACAGGGTGCGAAAAATTTATTTCTCTTAACGTTGTGGACATTTTGTAGATGATAAATATACTACAGTGTGTTATATATGTATTGGAAACCAGATGCTCGTATAATTTGGATTCAACTCAAGTAAGTCGTTTAATCCATTAATTTTAATTCCATCTTACAGAGTATACATTCTTTTTATGAAAACTGAGCTATCTACTTGACACTTTATAAAAACATCAATCACCAGTTTGATATGTTTTTGTCCCCAAGCAAAGCATCGATCACTCAATTGAGTAGAGTTAGTGCCGCAGTAAAGGTATCGTTTACATTGGAATTATCCTTAACTCCCAACTGTTTGAATTATTACTTAACTATTATGAATTTTTTGTAACGCTCTTCAGGAGAATCCAACATTGCAATAATGTATGGGGTGCTCCATTCAAAAAATTAGGAGAGGTGATCTAGGAAGAGGGGGGGGGAAGTTATAATATCCACATGTGAGCAAAAACACGTTCCCCTTTTTATATGATTTTTGACATGTCTTTTCATTTATTCACAAATTGACGTGTTCAGAATTATGTGTGGTAGATAGTTTTCATTGAAATAGTCAGTATGTGTATTATTTGTATATTATTTTCTATTTTAGTTAATACTTGGAACATTTTTAATGATATTCATTGGAGCCAAGGCAAGAAAAGAATTACTGAAGGCAATTGCAGAAGCTGACAATAGATCTTCCAATGGGTTAGGGTATTCTTTAGTGTGATATATTTATTTAAGAACTTTTTTTAACGATACCAAATATTTTTCATATAATTTAAATATATGTTATATTTTATTTATAAATACAAATATTTTTATACTGCAAAAAATCTGTAGTTTAATTATTGTGAAGTTCAAGAAATAAGTATGGACAGTGATGACGAGCCTTTCGATTTTTACATTTTTATGGGATAGGATATAGTTATTACTACTGATAATTTTTTTTACTTGTCAAAATCTGACATTTTGGTGGTTTTAACCAATAGCAATAAATTGCTCTAGCCAATAATTCGGTATTATACTGATAAAACTGCTTCCTCATCGATAATACCTTGTTTACATTGAAACGTCAAAATTTGACTTTGAATTTGCCATTATTGACAACTAAAAGTGCTTCGAAGTTTATTGAAGAATGAACACAAACCGAATTTAGATAAAGTCACGAGTCCTTAAGGACGAGTGATCTTATCTTAATTCGGTTTGTTTGAATGTTTTTGCCTCAAATAAACAAGTTTGAGTGATTAAAATAGAAAATTACGTTGAAGAAAGTTGTATTTGGGTAAATTATTTTTTTCAGCAATAATTGTGGATTGGAATTTTGTATTAAATGTTCAATATTCTCTTGGGTGATGGCACTGAATCGGTTTGTGTTCATTTTTCAATAAGCTTGGAAGCACTTTTAGTTGTCAATAATGACAAATTTAAAGTAAAATTTTGACGTTTCCATGTAAACAGGGTACTATCGATGAGGAAGCAGTTTCATCAGTATAATACCGAATGATTAGCTGGAATAATGTATTGCTATTGGTTAAAACCACCAAAATGTCAGATTTTGACAAGTGAAAAAAATAATCAACAGTAAATACACAAGTGGTGGTAATTTTTTAATAAGTTCAACTAGATGCTATAGAAATCTCACGAGTGGACGAAGTCCACGAGTGGGATTTCCTCTAGAACCTTTTTGAATTTACGAATTCTATAACATTCGGGAATAAACCATTGTATTGCTTTGTAAGGAACCTTCTGTAAGGCGCATTCGCCAAAATTTATAGTTCGCGACAGGACCGGCTTCTGAAACACTGAGTTCATAACATTGCCCCCTCCTTAATAGTAAGTTCCTCCTGGAACTCCTGTGTTGCCGGGACTGGATGTTTAAATCGGCAACTGGATCCATTCCTACACTTTCCGGTCGTATGGAAATAACAAGGTACTGTCTTTATCGGATTCTGATAACGTGGGGAATAGCTGCAGATTAAAATGTTTACATCGGTATCTTCGAAAATCACTTCCGCCATATTCCTAATGACTCGCCAATCCAACTGGTTGCTCTCTATCTTGGGCATCGCTAATTTCTTCACGTTGAATTCCAGCACGTGGTCTCGAAAACTTCGTAGCGCTTCCCACACATTCCGGTAGGTGGGTCGATCTTCAAATTCGTTCTTTGTTACCAGATAGGAGATGTGTCGTGAATTGTGTTTGAGTTTCAGTGTCCTGCTAGGGGTTGGAATCTGTTCTGAAAGTTTTTCTGCTTGTCCAAACTTCTTTCGAAATACGAATGCCAAACCTCGTAGATTTTTGGTATTGGCTGGGATGTTGTGTGCCAGTGAATAGTCTTCCGGGAGCGTGAACCAATCTTGTCGCTGCTCTGTAGTAACTCCAAATCTAGCTTTACCGGTACCTCCATATGCGCCCATAAATTCTTCGAAGGCAGGGTCAGGATCTTCCCGGAAATGGTTCACTCCTTCGTTTTTCGTCACGATATTCAGCTGGCGATAGTCCACGCAGAATCTGGTAGTTCCATCCCTTTTCTTGACGAGCACTACTGGAAACACCCATGGACTAGTAGATTTTTCTATTACTTTTTCTTCCTTCATCTCTTGAATTATTCTTTCAGCTTCCTCTCTTTTCGCTTGTGGTAGCCTTCGAGCTGATTGTTCAATTGGCTTGGCATTACCAGTATCGATTTTGTGTTTGACGGCTGATGTTCTACTGGTCTTCCCTCCTTTTGGTACGAATAGGTCTCGTTACTGCAAGAGGAATTCTCTCATTTTCCTTCTCTCAGCTCGATTCAAGGATTGGCCAGCTATTGACAACATCTGTTCGAATCTGTCATTAGAATTGTCGGTTGTACGTTGTTTGACGAACTATTTTTTTTTTCCCTTCGGAGCCGTCCTTTCGCCGGTACCACCTCAGCCTCCTGGGCTTATTGTGGATTTGACGAACTATAGACGGCACCGGTTTACAGCATCCAATTCTGGTTTCCTTCTTGAGGGTAATTGGGTAATCGTTTACGTTTATGACACGTTCTGGGATCTCCTTCGCTGACGTAACCAGTCCTTTTCCCATTAGCACGCCTTCACCAACCTCTTCGTCGTGATTCCAAGGCTCCAACATAACCGGTGTACATTCTTCCATTATTCCCTATAGCCGCGCTACTATCATGGTTTCGCTTCGTGCAGGGAGAACAGTATCTTCCTGTACAGTTGCCAACACCGTTCTGCTTTCATATAGAACCCACCTTGATGGTTCTGTTTCTAAAGTCTAGCTGGAAACTATGTAAATTCATTACGTCCATTCCCAGAATCACGTCTTCTTCGATGTCAGCTACGATTACCGTATGCGTAAATTTTTCTTCACCAAGTCCCAATTGGATTTGCGTCTCTCCATATTGGCACTCTCCCCTGTTGCGGTCCGGAGTCGCAGCCTCGTTGGCAGAAGCTTCTTAGATTTTATTACTACTACTACTACAGAATGTGCAGGCGAGCCTTGACCTAGCCAAACTAAAGTCACGGTTCCGGCACTGAGGCCACTGGCGGGCCCATTGTGCCATTCCTGCTACCTAGTCATCCATGAAGCCGAGCCCTTCAATAAAGGCCACAACCTTTTTCAGTGGATGCCTGCTTGTGTCCCCAGGAGCCATGACAGTGACTCCGAAGATTCGCCTGCGTAATACAGCCCAGTGTGGACACTCTAAGAGAACATGAACTGACGTTTCATCAGTCATGCCGCAACCCCTACATAGGGAACTTTCCTCTACTCCTAGATTGTAGAGGTGCTTCCTCATACAGCAGTGCCCTGTTAGGAGTCCTGCTATCTTCCTCAACCTACTCCTTGGTAGTTCAATAGCTGCCCCAGCGTGTCCATCAGTCCATCCCTTCAGTAGGAGTTTGGATTGTCTAGGACCCTGCAGGGCATTCCAATGAGCGAGGTGTTGGTTCCTCAGCCACTTCCTCGTCTCCTTGCGTATCGTTTGTTTTGTTAGGCCGAGGGTCGGGCCCGGGCCGCAGAAAGGAGCTGCCGCCCCTTCCGCAGCCAGTGCATCCGCCATTTCGTTGCCTTCAAAACCAGAGTGGGCCGGAATCCATTCTAGCCGCACTGCGTTCTGACTTGCAAGATCAGCAAGTCGTTCTCGACATTCGTCAGCAAGTCCCGAGTTGATGGTATATCCACTCAGGGCTTTAATTGCTGCCTGACTGTCGGTGTATATGGTTATGCGTCGATCCACATAACCTCTGTCTAGGTTTATCTGCGCACATTCCAAGATAGCGTATATCTCGGCCTGATATGCAGATACACCATCACCCAATGGTATACAGATTTGTGTCCTTGGGTTCCTAGAGTAAATTCCAGCCCCTGCTCTGTCACCAGAGCATGAGCCATCTGTGAACCAGACAGTCCCATGAGGCTGTGTATTCGTCTCTTTATCCCAGGATTCTCTGTTCCGGATCATAGCCCTGTATGGGGTTGCGAAGTAGTACTTGCGCAAGCATTCGTCAGACGCTCGAGCCAGAACTGGAATATCTTCCAGGAGCCGGAGCCTCTTGACGTGTCTGCACTCTTCCCCTCTTCGCACGTATCCCAGGCGCTTCATGCGCAGGAAAGCACTCCCCGCCTCAGCCTCGATCACATGGTGAAGAGGCCGAAGACCAAGGATCACTTCCATCGCAGCAGTTGGTGTAGTCTTCATGCAGCCAGTTGCACCCAAACTGACCACCCTTTGAAGGCGTGCCAGTTGCGATCTAGCCGTGACCAAGGTTACCCTCGGCCACCAGACCAGAGCCGCATATGTGAGCATAGGCAGCATAATAACTCTATAGAACCATATGATCGTTTTGGGGGTCAGTCCCCACCTCGGACCAATGGCTCTCCTACAGGCCCAATACGTGTTGGTCACCTGATGAGCCTCCCATGTCAGTGATTTATCAAGGATCACTCCTAGATACTTCACCTGTTCAACCACCGGCAGTGGTACTCCATCAAGATTTAGACCATCAGGTCTTATACCTCTCTTTTTGGTGAAAGCAACTATCTCAGCCTTGGCAGGATTAACTGCAAGTCCGTGTTCGTTACACCACCCATGTACCCTATTCAGAGCCCTTTGCATGAGGTCCCTGAGAACGGTAATGTGCCTTCCAACAACAAGGACAACGATATCATCGGCATACCCAATCGTGAGAAAGCCCTCACCGTTTAAAAGGGTTATTAGCTCGTCAATGACTAGGTTCCACAATGTGGGCGAAAGAACTCCCCCTTGCGGACATCCCCTAGCGACGATTACTTTTGCCACATGGTCTTTCCATGTGGCCTCTACTGTACGGTTGCACAACATGGCCCCAAGCCAGTGAGTGATCATTGGCTCTATTCCATGATTTGCCGCAGCCCTACACATGGATCCTACAGGGGTGCTGTCAAACGCCCCTTGTATATCCAAGAAAGCTCCCAGGGCGATCATGCCATTTTCCAGCGCCTTCTCCAACTGAGTTACCAGTTGGTGTAAGGCACTTTCAGTTGACTTGCCACACCTAAAAGCATGTTGGTTGTTGTGCAAAGGATATCTAAGCCCAACCTTTTCCTTTATGTACCGATCAGCCACCCTCTCCAGTGTTTTCAGCACAAAGGATGTTAGGCTAATGGGTCTAAAGGATTTAGCCACCGTATATGTGGTACGACCCGGCTTGGGTATGAAGACTACTTTCACCTGCCTCCACTGTTCAGGGACATACCTACGTGCCAAACAGGCCCGAAAGATATGCACCAGAATTGTGCCAACGGCCTCCCAGCCTTGTTGAAGCAAAGCCGGGAAGATTTGGTCTTTCCCCGGAGACTTGTATGGTCTGAATGACCGTATCGCCCAAGTACTCCGCTCGTATGTGACTATTTCTTTTGCTAGAAGATAGTCCTCTTTACATGGTCGCTGTATACCTACATAACCCATGTCAGGACGCTCCCGCTCGATTCCCTCACAACCGGGGAAGTGTGTCTCTAGTAGATGCTGCAAGGTATCCCCCGGGGTTTCGGTGAAAACACCCGGTGCGACTTCCATGCAGCCTAGAGCGCTGTCCGGTGATTTCGTTAAGATCCGGCGCAGCCTTGACATTTGAGGTACCGAGACGATATCCTCACAGAAAGCCCGCCATGCATCTCTTCGAGCCAACCTGACCGCACTCTTGTACTCATTCCGTTTCTGGCGGTAATGCTCCCAATCCAGATCCGACTTTGTCTTCCTAGCCCTATTAAATAGGCGCCGGGTATGTTGCCGTAGCGAGTCCAGAGACTTGTTCCACCATTTTTGGCCCTTACCTTCCTTCCTCGTTTTTTCGGCGCAGTTTTCTTCATAAGACGAGACGATAATCGAGCCCAGCTCCGCTACGGCCCAATCGATCTCATCATTGTTGTTAAAATTCCTAGGGAAACCGTCAAGCCTCCTTGCGAGATCCAGTTTATACCGTTCCCAATTGGTAGACTTGGGGTCCCTATACTTACCTGATTGTTTTTCAACATCAACCATGTAACTGAAACAAATGTAACTGTGATCCGACAATGACGGATCATCATTAACATGCCAGTCCCTTACCATACTTACAACGGTACTTGACGCAAGCGTCACATCCAGGACTTCAGTCCGAATCCTATTCCGGAATGTTGGCTTCGTCCCTAGATTGAGTAGTTGCAAGTCAGTGGTACCTAGGTAGTCAAGCAATGCCGCTCCCCTGCTATTGACGCCTGTGCTGCCCCACATAGTGTGGTGCGCATTGGCATCACAGCCAATAAGAAGCGGCAGTTTCCTGACCGTACAATAGTCCACCGCCTTGCGAAACTCCTCAGTAGGTGGCAATTCTGGTGAGTCGTAGGGCAGGTAAGCAGAGCATACGACCAAACTATGCCTCATACTATTCTCGCCCAGGAAGTCCACCTTCACCGCTACCATGTCCCTGAAACAAAGTTCCCTTATCAGTAATGCATTTACACTGGAGTGCGTAGAAATGCAAACTCTAGGATTAGGTTCACCCACTGCATAGAATAGACTACGCCCTGGTGTACCTAAGCCCCGCACATGACCTTTATACACCCAAGGTTCTTGTATAAGGCATATGCCTGTCTGCAGCTTTGCCATCCTCTGCGCGAATACTCCCGCAGCGGCACGACAATGCTGCAGGTTAATCTGGGTAAATTTCAAGGCCCCTACGACAGACATAGAAAATCTATAGAGGTACCTCCTTACCCATTACATTCTTTACTCCGGGGTAGTCTCGGTAGTTCCCGGGAAGATAATTCTTACCTTCCCGAGCCCATACCGGATTTCCCCCTTCGCTACTTCAAGTGTCACCACCGATCGAGGATCGAGTCCCAATACGATGTTCTGCCTCAGAGAGGCAGCATCCCATCGAGAGGCCCGAATCACCCACCCTTCAGTCCTCAGGGTCGGATTGCTAATCCGGATCCTTCTGAGGACCTCTTGGGGAGGCGACTCAACCGGCGCTGGCACCCAAACCATCGCCTTCTTGAGGTTTTCGAGGGCCGACTGCTCAATGATTTTGAGCGCCAGACCCTCCTTCTTGATTTTAGTTGTCGCCTCTTTGAGCCAGGCCAGAGAGCCCCCATCCGCACAGGTCACCATAACGGCTCCCCGGGCAAACGAGTGTCCCTCAAAGCCTGGCACAAATGAGGCGCCAGTCTTGTACATATCCTCTTGCAATTGCGCAAGGATATGCGCGTACTGCTCCCTGGTGAGCAGATTATCCGGGTAGCCATCGCGAATGATGGCCACCTTGAGGTCGCTGCTTGCAGCTTCCCGGTAAGCCTTGCGCTCACCAGGCACAGTGCACGCCTTCTTGGGAGCCTGTCTGGCCTCTGGTGGCGTGTTATGCACCCGAGGCCTCTTGGTCCCCCCTTTGGTGACATCGAGCTTGACCCCGCTGGGACCAGCACTATCATGCGTGTCCCGGCTTGACGGTGTCGGTGTCACCTCTTTGCAAGGGCCAGGTGGGTCATCTTTCGATGTCCTTCCTGTCGCCCTTGCGGCTCTTCTTCTCCGTTTTTCGGCACCGCAAATAGACTTGCGGAGCCTTTTCGTTCTTTCAGGTGATGGGGCAGTTGTTCCCGGCATCGCCTGGGCCCTCACCGCTCCCACCATCTGAACATCTTGTTCAGAGAGCCCGGTTTCAGGGCATCTCTCAGGAGCCTCTTTCGAAAGGGCCCTATATAAGTCGCCCATCTCCAGAGTCTCCCCAGATGTCCCCTTCTCCTGAGCCCTCCCCTGCTCTTGGTTATCTTCGAGATCCATAAAAATCCCACGAGTGGCTAGGGAAATCTTGGTCCGCCTCCGCAGAGCCCCGCATGCGGAGGTAAGGCTAACTACAATGGGGTTTCGCCCAGTTCCCCAAGGTGATGACCAGTTGGTGCCGATCTCCTGTTCGGCCACGCATCCTGTAGGCCTGGTCATCCCGCCGAAGGATTCAGGTTTTTTTTGAGGTTGTCTCCTCTTGGTCCGGACAGTCAAGCCAAGACCCCCCCCCATCTCTCTGGCCCGCGAGACATGACCACGGACGACCAGGAAACGTTGGTATAACAGGTGATCCCGAGGACTCACCTGGCATCGTAAACCCTGTGTGCAGTCCCTTAGCCACGATACTACAGCTGGGACAGGTGAAGTTGGTCCGCGGCAGGGTTGAGGGCTGCCAGTTGAGGTCTTATGCTCAACGAGCTCCCATTTTCCCCGCAACCTCTTCCTCATTAAAAAATCATTGCCAGAGGCCCTCCTATCCGCCACCTGGAGACGCGCCGGGTTGGTTCTTCACCCCCTCCACATCAATAAACATTCCGAGAACAGTGACGAACATCGTTTATGTCTTCTGATGTGGACCCGGTAGATTTTATTATATCTGGCCGTATAATGGTTCTAGTTGCTCCAGTATTCACCTGCAGAGTATATTTCCTACCTTTTCACTTCGCCATCCACATATACACTGTAATTACGGCATCTTATAGAGGCTATCAGTATGAGAGGGTCTTTGGAACGATTCTGGGTCGGTGCTGCCCCCTCGTGGCCGACCCATTCTAGTTTTCCTGGGACTGGGGTTCTTGGTTTGCTGGAGTTCTAGGGCGCTTACACGAGCTGCTTACATCTTCCTCGGCTTTCGGTCTACCATGCTTTTTATTAAGTTGACTAACTGGTCAAATTTATCTTCGTTACCCTCTCCTTGAACGGTCCTAACTTTGTTATATCCCGAAGCCTTCGTGGCCGCCTCATATTCAAGAGCAGTAGTCAATGCATCGACCAATGTTTTGGGATGGGCTAAACGAAGCGTCCTCTGCATATCAGGGTCACGTAAGCCATCAATGAAGGCCTGGATGCCCAGACATTCCATCATGTTTTCTGGTGCTGATGGATAAGCAAATCGAATTAGTCGGGCGATATCCACTTCATACTCTTGAAGGGTTCGTCACGTCTCTGCCTTCGATTTTTCATCTGGGATTGGTACAAGTGTTTTAGATATTCGTGACCATATCGCATGACCAACCTCTTCTTCAGCTGCTCGAAGTCATCCGTCTCTTCAAGAGGTATCGTCTGAAGCACATCTAAGGCATCTCCCCGAAGCGCGATGGTCAAGTTCACTGCCTTCTCCCTGTTGGACCAATTATTTGCTCTAGCAGCTGCTTCCAACATAGTTGGTCCATGACATCTTCCCGTCGATCGTTGGGGCCTTGACTCGAGCAAAACTACCAATATCTTCTATCCTGGGGAGTGTTTCTGGCTTGCAGGGTTTTATTTGCTCGATCTTTTTTTCTTCTGCTGGCATGTCTTGTGTTCTTGAGTCTACCATTTCACCTTCTAACTCCTGGATTTCCTCTTCCATTGTTGTAATTTTATTCTCAATATCTGATTTTAGGAACTAAATGTTATGTTCGACCTCATTTTCGACAGCGGTAGTGTCATTTTTTATTGACAAAATATCGGCAGAAATATCGTCTTTAATAGTAAAAATCTTCTCGTCCATATTAGCAGAAATATAATTTTTCATGGTAGAAATCTTCTCATCCATATTAGCAGAAATGTCGTTCTTCGTGGTAGAAATATCATTTTTCATGGTAGAAATCTTCTCGTCCATATTAGCAGATATTGACGAGTTAAGGTGGAGGACTCGTCATTGAATAAGAATGTTTCCGGATCCAAGTCTTCACTTTCCAGTGCTTTTTTCAGTCTTTCAACTAATTCACTCTTCTTTCCAGCTCCCGATTTTCTAATTCTGTTTTTAGTTCCGTCACTCTCAGGTCACATAGTCTCTTAGCCATTTTTACGTAATTATTTATTTATATTACCCCATACCTGACACCAATGTGATGTTTTTTCTTATTTATTTGATCTGCTTTTACCGAGGGATAAAATTATACGCTTACTATGGCTAATTACTATTGATTTATACACTATAATAAACTTAATTTATATTCACACTACTTAATGTCTACTAATTTATCTACACTCGGTATAATAATTATCCCAATTTATCTTCAACACTATTTATTCACTATCTGTTCACTCACTGTATACTGAACTCCTCGACTCACTCGAAAACTCTAAACTATATAGTCCTTCGCAAATCTAGAACCTTCTTGAACTTATGAATTCTATAACATTCGGGAATAAACCATTGTATTGCTTTGTAAGGACCTTCCAAAAGGTGCATTCGCCAAAATTTATAGTTCGCGACAGGACCAGAAACACTGAGTTCGTAACATTATATTTACGTTACGTTAAGCAAAGCAAAGATAAGTGGGCGCCACCTTGAATCCTATTAGTTATAAGTTACCTCACATCAACTAATCCCAGTCAATAAAACAAGAAGTTTTGAAGGTGATAAATATGAACTACGTTTTTAAATTTACAATTATATTTATTACAAAAAAAAGTTTCTGAAAAAGTAAAACAAAAAAAATAGGTGTAGTGTATAAAACAAGTAGGAAATAGCTGTTACATTTAAACTGTTACAACGACGGTACTTTCCTGTTTGTTGTTACATTCGGTGTGTTGTTCAGGTCCGGCCGGCCATGTCGTGCCCAAAGATCAGGAACAAGCTATTATCATCGGAATACGGTTTTTTATCCTTGAAATAAAGTTTTCATCATCAAATAAAGATCTAGAAAGAACACTTGAATCAGATATATGATATATGAATGTAGTAAAATGCAGGATATCTGAAGATTGAAATGAAAGCAGTAGTGGTTGTAATATAAATTACAAATTGGAAAATCATATTTAAAAACGTGATTCATACAAAAAACACATCCTGTATTTTACTGTAATATGTAACCTAAAACTGCCCCAGGCTAGAGCACTCCACCTCAGGGAATGGAATTCGGCACCAATTAAACTATTTTATACACTATCACAATTAATATTAAATTGGACGCCACCAGCTTTGTAATCGAAAGAAGCAATTAAAACAAGAAACAAAAGGTGGAAAGCTGGAAACACCTTGTAAGAAATCAAATTTACGTTACAAAAAAAATAAATAAAATAAATCTACTTATTCCCGAACACGTTTATCCAATTTAATGATTATTGAATAATCAATACAAAGAATGGAATAATAATTATTTATTGAATTATTTGAAACTCAACATAAATTGAATATTTCAAAAATTAAACGAAGAGAATACTAATTGTAATTAGCTCGCCAAATCCAAATCTTATACACGCTATAGGTAAGAGGGAGGAACTTATCTTAGAGGGCTGAGGATGTTTGTAGCACTTGGCGCGATGGTGGCGATGTCGGTGATGTCTCCTCTCGCACGGATCGTGAACGGGAACAAAGGTGGCTGAATCTTCTCTAGATTTAAAATTGGGAGCTTGTCTTGAAAGGTGAAACTTGCCTTGAAATTACCGTGAACTTGCCTTAAACTTGCCTTGAGAATGGATCTTGCCTTAAGATTGCCGGCTGCAGAGCTACGGAAAAAAAAAGAAAACAGGGATAAGGAACTAGAAAAATACATTGGGAAGGAACGAATAAATAGAACAGATCAGGTAAAAAAGGAGCTTATGCTATAGCGCATACAAAACCCGAACTCCACTTGTCAAAATACACTTTAACAGTGATCTGTTTTATTCTATTCGTTTTGTTCTTCAAATACACAAAAAAATGTAAATCAGAAAATAAGTAATAAATATGAATAAGCTGTAAGCACTAAAAAACAACCTAGGGAAAATACAATGATGAACTTACCAACCAGACAATAGAACCAAAAATTACCAAGAAAAAATAAATAACTTGTTGCCTTCAATGTGGCAGTTAGAGGAAAAAAAGAGTCCACTCGAAAATTGAAATTTCGAACATCGACAGGCAAAAATGGAAGGGGAATTTGATAAAAATTAATGTTTTATTTCGGAGTGGCTAATGCGACTAGAAAACTGTATGTTTAGAAATTTAGTAGAAATTTGGGTGACTAGTGACTAATGAGCCAAAAAATTCACTGAATGAAATAGTTTTTCAGACGAAAAACGTAACAACTGAACAGCATGCTACAAATAGAAAAAATATTGAAGAAAAGCAATAAAACGGTATTGTTAATGCCGGTAAATATATTTATATATCAAGTTTCTTCAACGTAAAACTCCATAAAGCCAAACAAAAAAAAATAAAAAAAATAAAAAACGTTATCGATATATCTGGTACTGAAACGCTAAAAAAAATGATACGGAAAACTACTTGGTACTATGAAAGCAAAATTACAAATGGAATATATGCATTTAAGCGAAACCACTTACCATTCACATGAATGCACTTAGGAAAAAATTCAGGTGAGAAGCCTCACCGAATAAAATTTTAGTTACTAGGCACCAGTGGCGGCTCCTCGAAAGAGGCTAAGGAGGCTCAGCCTCGTCAACATTTTATCCAGCAAACAGCACCAGAAATATTTTGTTGATTATTCTCCATTTTATTTGCCGCTTATCTAAAAGTTTCTAGTTTCACAATTAATTCCCCGTTTCACTTCTTATTTTAGCATCTGACAACAGTGCCCTGAGGCTAGATTCCACAATTATCTCTCTCGAAACACGTGCTGCTCAACACAGTTGCCGTTTTTTCTAGCAGTCCAATTGCTAATACTGTAAAAAAAGCACAAATGGCAACACTCTCCGGAGACTCAGCTTTCATCTGTTGCGATGATATACGAACCGATACGAACTACGGAATACAGAATACGAGCGTGGGTTCGTGCGTGCTTGATTTGTTTTTTCTTAATAATTTTAAATTAATATTTGAACAAACATATGTTATTTTTCAATTTTTCCAACATAAATTCACTGATATAATTTATTCAAGAGAGCGTTTGAAACATCTCATTGATAAAATTTCAAGTTTCCGTAATACAGAATTTCATTTTAATATTTCATTTGAAAATTTCTCAACTGATGAGGCTCCATCCGTGAAAAGGAGGAAAACATAATTTGTAGACAAGAAACTGGAACTATATTAGGTATAAACAACTTTTTTATGAAAATTTAGATACTAAAGGTCAAATTGAGATTCGATTTTCCGATTTACATGAATTGAGGTTTTTCGACTTGACGAATAAAAGCTTATTCGAATGTTTTTCACAAGAGTTTTCCAATACACTTTTAGATAACCTAGTTCTATAAATATAAATTTTTTGATAAAATAGCACTGCAAAATGAATTATGCGAGCAAACATTTTTGGCAAGAGAAACTCTGAAATAGCTGGTACGGTCGATGCGCGAGGGTTGAATTAACTGACTGAATATTTTTATGTCCAGCCTCCTCTCTTAAAAAGTTCACGAGCCGCCACTGCTAGGTACTATTTAAACATTTTTGTCACAGAAAAGACAAAATCGCTGCTTGCTTCTCTTTACATATAAAACACGAAATCATGTGAATGATAATGCACCTACGTCGCATATCTGTATTAAGCTCATCCGTTTAGACTAGGAAGGTAATTTAAATTCCGTTAGTGGATTCTTGAGGTGAATCTATCGGCAGCGATTTGACAAAATATCGAAGTATTTTTGGCAAAGAATTTTGAAGTAATAGATGTATTGAAAATTAAGAAAAAAATATATCATGTAATTTAATGTTGAACTTAGAGTTCTCATTGAATAAAAACTTTGAAATGCTAACCAAATTTTGTTGAGAAAAATATGAAAAATACACATATTAAGCAAAGTTTAAGCCCTTGTAAAGAATTAAATATGGATTGAATGGAAAAACTAATTTATAAGGGGTCTAATTTGAAGCTTTATGAATACTATATAAAAATCTCAGAATCCTCAAATTACTTATGACCGTACAATTTTCAAGTAAGTTTGCCATTAAAACAAAATATAAGCAATTTAAATTTAGGAGATTCATTCTCAGTTGCCATTAAACGTTTCGAAAATTTAGAAAAACGATTCAAGTCAAATCCAGATCTTTTCAAGCAATATAAGCCATTTATTGACGAATACATCAAGCTTGGTCATGCAAAAATTGTAAACCTTGATTCTTATAACTTAAATAGTGGCTCAGTGTATTTTATGGCTCATCACCCGCAGTCATTCGGGAGGAAAGTAGAAGCATGAAACTCCGGGTAGTTTTTGATAGAAACATGAAAACAAGGTCTAAAAAATGCATAAATGATTTTCTTTATAATGGCGCTGTTGTGCAAAGCGATCTTTTTGATATCCTAATACTTTTTAGAACATACAAATTTGTCATATCTGCTGATATCAGGCACATGTATCTTATGATTCTAGTTTGTCCTGAGCATCGTCCTCTTCAGAATATTTTGTGGAAGGATCCCTATGTTATTCTACAGTGCCTTCAGCTGCAAACCGTGACTTATGGTTTGAAAAGTTCATCATTCTTAGCTACAAGATGCTTAGTAGAACTGGCTCATACAGAAGGCAAAAAATTTCCAAAGGCGGCTCGCGCTTTGCTTAACAACACCTATGTCGATGATGTTTTAGCAGGTGATGATACCGTAGAGAAAACAATAAAGCTCAAACAAGAGTTAATTTCATTATTAGAATTACATTCCTTTTCATTACACAAATGTACCAGCCATATTAAATGACATTCCCAAAGAAAAACAAACTTTTGATGACGTCGATATAATGAAAAACAATTCTACTGTAAAAACGTTAGGAGTTGCTTATGACACAAATTCTGATAATTTTAAATTGAGCTCGCCCAAAATTGAAATAAATCAATGCATAACAAAAAGACAAGTTCTCAGCTTCATATCAAAATTTTATGACCCTTTGGGACTTGCTGGTCCAGTTTTAGTAGCAGCTAAGGTCATCATGCAAAAAGCTGTGGAGTTACAAACTCAAATGGGATGAAATACTACCAGATGATCTATTAAAACTTTCTTCTTACTTCCTCTTTCTTTCTTCCTCGAAATGTAATGTTTGCCAATGCAAGTGCAGTAGAATTATATGGTTTCTGTGGTGCCTCTCAAATAGCATACATAAACATAAACAAAACGTTAACTGTGCCCAGATTAGAATTAAATGCGGCCTTGCTACTGGCAGGGTTGGTCGAAAAACTATTCTCCTTATTAAAAGCAAAAGTTGATAAGGTTTTTTTTTTACTCTGATTCAAACATTGTACGAGCTTGGTTAGCAACCGATCCCTTGAGCTTAAGTCCATATGTTGCTAACCGAGTCATAAAAATACAAAAGGCTACGGCAGGTTTCAAATGGTCATATATTAGCACAAAAGAAAATCCTGCAGATTGCTTATCAATAGGATTAGATCCTCAAGAAATTGAATCAAACCATCTATGGTTTCATGGTCCATCCATGCTGTGCAATAAAAATTTTTGTCATAATAACAGCATCATAGAAATTCCCAATCCTCTCCCTGAAGAAAAAGTTTCAGCTAATGTTTTACATACTAGGCTAGATATTTTTTTTCAAGATTTTTGCAAGACTCCAAAGCGTAGTTGCATATCTCATTCGATTTAAAAACAATTCTATGAAAATATCAAAAAATAACAAATTAACTGGAAATTTAAGCATTTCAGAACTCAACAATGCTCTACAAATTATTATACGTTGTGAACAGCCAAATCATTTCTTCAATGAAATAAAATCCCCACCATTAAAATCAGCATTGAGCTCGTTGTCACCTTTTTTAGACAGTAATTGTATATTAAGAGTTGGGGGGAGGCTACAAAATTCCAACTTACTATACAATCAAAAACATCCTGTAATTCTTCCCAAGAATAGTCATATCACCCACTTGATAATAAGGCAAGAGCATCTGAGGCTATTATACATGCCGGTTCGAGGCAAGTTTTAAGTTCTCTAAATCTCAATTACCTACTGGTTAGTTAACAGAAATAGAGAGATTAAAAAGGTATTGCATAAACGCATCACCTGTTTTAAATCTAAAGCAAAATGCTCTGAACAACTAATGGTTTCATTGCCTGATAAGAGTTTGCGCGTTTAGAGCATTCCAAAATGTAGGCATAGATCTTTGCGGTCCTTTCATGACCAAACAATCACGAATAAGAAAATCCGTAATTTCCAAGTCCTACATAGCGTTATTTGTATGCTTTGATGTTGGGGCAATTCATGTAGAGCTTGTATCTGATCTCACAACAGAAAATTTTTTGGCTTGTTTCAAGCGATTCATTTCCAGACGGGGGAAGCCTTTCAATGTCTTTTGTGACAATGGCTCTACTTTTAAAGGGGCTAATAATGAAATGAAGAAATTTTACGAAAATAGTAAAAAGGTAGATAATTTTTGCATTAATGAAAAAATAAAATTTAGTTTTATACCTAGCTACTCACCGGTTTTTGGAGGTTTATGGGAAGCGAGGGTAAAAAGTGTAAAATATCACCTGAAAAAGGTAGTTGGCTCTACAGAACTCACTTATGAACAACTTAACACGGTAATAGTACAAGTAGAAGGAATTGTTAAGTCCAGACCTTCATGCGCTATGTCCAGTGACGTTTCCAATCTAGATTATTTAACCCCCAGGTCATTTTTTAACTGGAACAGTTATGAACAGAACCAGAACCTGACATCACTGAAGTTCCCCAGAACAGAATAAAATTTTGGAAGCATTGTGTTCAAATGCAGCAGCAGTTTTGGAAAAACTGGCACATCGACTATTTGGTGCAATTGTAGAATATACCAAAATGGCGCCACAATTTACTAAATTTGAGTGAAGGAATGTTGGATCTATTCCGTCCTTCAAATGGAAACTTGCCCGCATAATAAAGACATTGCCAGGTAAGGACAACAAAGTAAGAGTTTTAGAGGTTAAAACAAGAGATGGCACTTACCTGAGATCAATTACAAAAATAGCCGTACTACCAATACATGAAAAATTTTTCTTTATTTTTTGTAATAAGCTTGTAAATATTCAGCTGTAGGTAAGTAAACTTTTTATATTGTCAATGTAGTGTTCTCGATCACTTTCTTCTTTTGTATTCTGGAATTTTGTAAGGTTTCATGTAAAACCATAAGGCCCCCAGCATGTTGGAAACAACTTCCAACACTTAATTATTTTTATAATTCAAGTTGACGATTCGTCGCTCAAATATATGTTGATAGATATGATTTGACAGCGAACAAGCACGCGGTGTGTGTGTGTCAGTTCTGTTCCTTTCATGAACAAATGTCATCTTTTATGGGTTCATCCCTATTGAATGTAAAATATTAAGGCTCTGCCTTTGGGGCATCTTTCAAGGCTCTGGGTTAATCCCATCTTTGCATTGTAAATAGTTAGTGTAAAGTTTGTGTAATATATGTGTACTTAGCAAATTGGTGAGTTTATATACCAGCAATCCACAAAACATACAGTCCACTCCTATATTGCTCACTCCTCAGATAATGTAATCAACAATATGCTCTATAGCCTAGTGGTAGAAATGGTGGTTGACTATGGCGTGGACGATCGGGGTTCGATCCTCACTGGAAGTTTTTTTCTAGTCATGGAGAAAGTATACCATAGAGAAATATAATATAATTTTATTTTGTCTATGGTATAGTCTTTGTTGGATAGTTCACATATTATCTATAGCTGCGTTCGTTTTACATCTAGAGGTAGGGGAGGTAAATCTGAACTGTTCGATAATTCCGCTCTGATCAGTCCGATGTAAATCTGTTTGCTCGGAATATTTTGACCGACGAGAAAGATTAATCTGTTCATCTGTCATGTTATGAGGTTATGTTGTAGTCACTCCTGTCATTAGATAAATCTCGTACTTGTTTGTTTACCATGAATAGCTACCAAAATTGCCTCAGGGCTAGACATAGTCGTAAATAATAAAAAAAGGTAGAACGTGTCGCGGGACACACGGTAGGAACTTTAGTTCCTTTTAAGCAAAAGTTATGTAATACATCTGACGTTATAGATAAACAATTTGCGTATTCTTTGGTGGTTGAGTAGTAAGCACACCAGACTCTCACGCGGTAGACCCGGGTTCGATTCCCCGCGAGGAATTTTTTTTTATTGATAATTTTATTTTTAAATAATCATTCTGCTTGATATTAATAACGACAACAGGTAGACGTTCGAAATATTTAGCAGAATATTCATTATTATAGATAATGGTACGGTACCCTTCATGAGGGAGTCCGACTGGCAACATCTACTTATAACAGCATCGTATATTTAAAAAAGGAAACCGTAGCATTATACAAATTGGACATTCAAAAACTGTACGTTTACCACAAAATTAGTGGAAACATAAAATTGAATTGTTAAATTTTTAATTTGAAGTTATATTACAGTTTATAGAAATTTTTATTTTTTAGATTTTTTCCTAAGTGGGTCGTAGAAAAAATATGCTGCTCGACTCGTGTGGATTGTACATATCGCACTTGAACGATTGAGCACTCCGCCTACGGCGTCGTGCTCCATCTTCGTCCTCGTGCGATATGACCATCATATCCACACTAGTTGCACAAACTACAATTTCTTTCAAAATATGCCCTTTTACATTCAAAAACTACCTGCCAAATGTCAAATCAATTTATCCATCCATTTTAAAGTTATCGAATTAAAACATTCAAGTTTTCAAAATTTCAACACCCTGTATTCCGAAAAGTAAATGTGCTAGACCCCTTAGGGCCGGTTTTACAATAGAGATTTATACTAGGTATAGTTATACTGGGTATAAAGTTATACCAAAATTTATACCTAGAATAAAATTAGTTGGTTTTACGATGCTTTTTTACACCGGTATAGCAATTCTTACTCCAAGAATTGCTATATCGGTGGAAAAAAGAATCGTAAAACCAACTAGTTTTAAACTAGGTATAAATTTTGGTATAACTTTATTCCCAGAATAACTATACTTAGTATAAATCTCTATTGTAAAACCTGCCCTTAATCGCGCAAAAAAAATTAGGGAAATAATAGTAAAAATTTATCCGAAAAAATTCAAGTAGATCACTAGCACTGCGAATACCAGTTTTGCATAGAATTTCAATATAGCATCGGTGGTTCAGTGGTTAGAATGCTCGCATTGCACGCGGGCGGCCCGGGTTCGAATCCCGGCAGGAGCATATTTATTATTATGAATCGCTGCTTCGTAAACGAGAGAGAGACTAAGGAGGCACAAGCACGCAAGCAAGGCACATAACGAAGCAACGTAACATAACGTATCGTAACGTAACGCGTAACGGTCAGATCTTTTGCGTCGCGACCCCTGGTCGCTCAAACATAACCTGGCGTAAAGAACTAAAGTTCCAAAAATAAAATCTAAAACGAGAACATCAAACAAAAAAGTCGTAGTCTCTAAATGAAAGACACAGGAAAAAAGGAGGCTAGAAGTTCGTTTATATGTATGATTGGTCGGGCCGTTCGTTAATAGCAATTTGCTCAAATTAATCTGTGATCACGTGACCAAAAATCCGAATATGCCTTTTACCCAGCCCGCGAAAAATAAAACTACATCCCTAGCATTAGGTACAACATAAAAAATTTAGACGTTTTGTTGAAAAATGAAAAAGTGGCCACCCAGTACAGTTGGCCCTCCTGAACTTACCCTAGCTATCAGTTTGGCCCTAATGCTGAAAAGTTTGGAGACCCCTGGTCTATACCATGGAGACAAGATAGTATGGCTTGCCGTTTTTATTCTTCAACAGAATAATTACGGAATAAAAATGTTTGAAAGAAAAGATATATTTTTTTTCCTTTTAAAACGATGTTATTAAATACCAAAACGGCACGCCATAAGATAGTCTATAGTACCTATATAATATATAAGTATAGCTTAAAAACAAGGGATAGTTATCAAATTTTTTTCGTTGTGTCATATAGGGACCAAAAATTATTTCATTACTAGTTAATCTTGACAACGGTAGCTGGAACGCTACCGAAACGTCGAAATAAAAAATAAAAAAACATTGTGGTTTGATTGCCAAGATAAGAGAAAAAAGGTAGAACGTGTCGCGGGACACACGGTAGGAACTTTAGTTCCTTTTAAGCAAAAGTTATGTAATACATCTGACGTTATAGATAAACAATTTGCATATTCTTTGGTGGTTGAGTAGTAAGCACACCAGACTCTCACGCGGTAGACCCGGGTTCGATTCCCCGCGAGGAATTTTTTTTATTGTTAATTTTATTTTTAAATAATCATTCTGCTTGATATTAATAACGACAACAGGTAGACGTTTGAAATATTTATCAGAATATTCATTATTATAGATAATGGTACGGTACCCTCCATGAGGGAGTCCGACTGGCAACATCTACTTATAACAGCATCGTATATTTAAAAAAAGGAAACCGTAGCATTATACAATTTGGACATTCGCTTACCACAAAATTAGTGGAAACATAAAATTGAATTGTTAAATTTTTCATTTGAAGTTATATTACAGTTTATAAAAATTTTTATTTTCTAGATTTTTTCCTAAGTGGGTAGTAGAAAAAATATGCTGCTCGACTCGTGTGGATTGTCCATATCGCACTTGAACGATTGAGCACTCCGCCTACGGCATCGTGCTCCATCTTCGTTCTCGTGCGATATGGCCATCTTATCCACACTAGTTGCACAAACTACAATTTCTTTCAAAATATGCCCTTTTACATTTAAAAACTACCTGCCAAATGTCAAATCAATTTATCCATCCATTTTAAAGTTATCGAATTAAAACATTCAAGTTTTCAAAATTTCAACACCCTGTATTTCGAAAAGTAGCTAGACCCCTTAATCGCGCAAAAAAATTATGGAAATAATAGTAAAAATTTATCCGAACAAATTCAAGTAGATCACCAGCACTGCGAATACCAGCTTTGCATAGAATTTCAATATAGCATCCCCATGAAACAACTTTTTTTTTATTAATGATTTTATTTTTAAATAATTATTCTGCTTGATATTGATAACAACAACAGGTAGACGCTTGAAATATTTCGTATTTTGCATATTTATTGTAGATAAAGGTACGATACCTACACTTCGTGCGGGAGTCCGACTGGCAACATCTACTTATAACAGCTTCGCATATTTAAAAAGGGAAACCGTAACATTGTACAAATTGTACATTTAAGAACTGTACGTTTATCACAAAAAAATTAGTGAAGACATAAAATTGAATTGGTACGATTATAAATAAAATTGTTGAACATTTTCATTTACAAAAATAAACTTGAATAAAACAATCCGTATAAATTAATAACAAATACTAAAAACAGAATAAAATGGGTATTTAAGGGACTATCGTTGGACATCAGCTCTTACAAAACTATTCAATATTTCTGACGTTGAACTAGTTCAAACCCCAATGGTTGAGTGGTAAACATACCAGACTCTCGCGCGGCAGACCCGGGATCGATTCCCCGTGAAGACGTTTTTTTTTTAATTGTTAATTTTATTTTTAAATAATAATTCTGCTTGATATTGGTAACGACAACAGGTAGACGCTTGAGATATTTAGCAGAATATTCATATTATAGACAAAGGTACGGTACCCTTCGTGCGGGAGTCCGACTGGCAACAAAAAATTAGTGAAGACATAAAATTGAATTGGTACGATTATGAATAAAATTGTTGGAAATTTTTAATTTCAACTTACTTATATTTATTTTACAGTTTATTCAATTGTTTATTTTCTAGATTTTTTCCTAAATGGGTCGTAGAAAAAATATGCTGTTCGACTCGTGTGGATTGTCCATATCGCACTTGAACGATTGAGCACTCTGACTACGGCGTCGTGCTCAAACTTCGTCCTCGTGCGATATGGCCATCATATCCACACTAGTTGCACAAACTACTATTCTGCACAGTTTACAAAATGGAAATGTAGGCCATCAGTTAACTAAACGGATATAATTTCATATACATCCTAGAACGTATATGAAATCCACCAATCAGCATTCGAGTTTAGTATCCGTCATTCATCTTTTTTCAATTTAAAAGAAACGTCAAAATAACTTGTCAAAGTTTCTCATAGAAGCGCACTGGATCAAGAATATTCATTTACAAAGATAAACTTGAAAGAAATAATCCGTACAAATTACCAACAAATAATACTTAAAACAGAATAAAATGGGTATTTGAGGAGACCTCAGATTTTATAAAATTATGTAATAGGTACATCTGACGTTATAGATAAACAATTTTCATATCTCTCAGTAGTTGAGTAGTAAGCAATCCAGACTCTCACGCCGTAGACCCGGGTTCGATTCCCGTGAAAAAGTTTTTTTTTAATTGTTACTTTTATTTCAAAAAATAATTATTCTGCTTGATAATAATAACAACAACAGGTAGACGTTTGAAATATTTAGCAGAATATTCATTATTATAGATAGTGGTACGGAACCTTTCATGAGGGAGTCCGACTGGCAACATCTACTTAGAACAGCATCGTATATTTAAACAGCATCGTATATTTAAAAAATGAAACCGTAGCCCTATACAAATTTCAAGAACTGTACGTTTACCACAAAATTAGTGGAAACATAAAATTGAATTGTAAAATTTTTAATTTGAAGTTAGGTATATTACAGTTTATAGAAATTTTTATTTTCTAGATTTTTTCTTAAGTGGATCGTAGAAAAAATATGCTGCTCGACTCGTGTGGATTGTCTGTATCGCACTTGAACGATTGAGCACTCCGCCTACGGCGTCGTGCTCAAACTTCGTCCTCGTGCGACATGGCCATCATATCCACACTAGTTGCACAAACTACAATTTCTTTCAAAATATGCTCTTTTACATTTAAAAACAACCTGCCAAATGACAAATTAATTTATCCATCCATTTTAAAGTTATCGAATTAAAACATTCAAGCTTTCAAAATTTCAACACCCTGTATTTCGAAAAGTAAATGTGCTAGACCCCTTAATCGCGCAAAACAAATTATGGAAATAATAGTAAAAATTTATCCGAACAAATTCAAGTAGATCACTAGCACTGCGAATACCAGCTTTGCATAGAATTTCAATATAGCATCGGTGGTTCAGTGGTTAGGATGCTTGCATTGTACGCGGGCGGCCCGGGTTCAAATCCGGCTGGGAGCATTTTATTATTATGAATCGCTGTTTCGTAAACGAGAGAGAGAGAGACTAAGGAGGCACAAGCACGCAAGGCACATAACGAAAAAATGTAACATAACGTTTCGTAACGTAACGCGTAACGGTCAGATCTTTCGCGTCGCGACCCCCGGTCGCTCAAACATAACCTGGCATAAAGAACTAAAGTTCCAAAAAGAATAAGTAATGCCACAGGGAACTTAGAGAAATATGTACTTGATCCATACTTGATCTTCCTGACTTCATCGATGCTTCATCGGCCCACTGTTCACTTATTACGGTATGTCGGCCTAGTGTTGAAGGTGGGCATGTTCATAATCATCACTCATGTTGTGATATTTATAAAAACATCACAATCTGCAACGTGTTGTGCTCACTGAGCGCAATCGAAAACCGCTCAGAAACATGGTGTCCGCTCACCAAACATGTTGAGCCTCGCTCACTGATCAAAGTGCATTCACAGAACATTCACTCAACGGTTTTGCAAGTTGTGTTTTCTGAACGCAACTATGATGGTTTGCTTCGGTATCTATGGTTTGTTTTTGTAAACTGACAGAGATATGACACTTATGACAGAGATGTCGTAGAAGGTTTTAGGTTAATGGATATTCTAATAAAAACAGTCTTTAAAGTGCAGCTGCCTCTTGAATAAATAAATTACTTACATACATTTTTACGGTAAGAGATTTTTTTACATAAAAAATGTTATGTGGCTTATATATTATATATTATTGATAAATGAAATAACTTATCGGGAATGCCGAAGTCTTTTTTAAAAATATTCATTTTCACAAATAATTTAATAATACAAATTTATAAATTGTTATATTAACTTATGATCTTAACTGCATGAGAAACAAAAAGAATCTAACGGGATTGTTAACCACTTAAACAAGTGTTAGATAAGGAAATATAATATGAGGTCCTTGCAATCAGCTCTTTTGCTAGAATACACAAGTAGGACGTGAGATAATTCCTCTTCTCTAAGATTCAAATCCACAGGGCTAACGAGTGATTTGAACAACGGATGGTTCTAGGGTTGGATGGTCGTCTTGAGGCTATATTTTGGTACAGCACCTTAGAATGATGTACCTGTATGCAAGGTAGATTAGAAGAATGCTGAAAAATACACTAATAACAATAGTCTGATGCTTGGAGTATTGGAAATTTTCGAAATTGACATCCGGCTGGTTTCCCAACAGTTCCACCTTCAGGTCTTGCAACACATCTTCAATGCTGAATCTTGAAATTTTCTAGGTATAGGCTTCATATTTGGAATTTCAATTTGGAAACAAATCTTGTTAACCTAAACTTGACAGTTGATTGGAGTTCAGTTGGTAGTACAGCTATCCATTGGTTGGCATTGTTTAGCTTTGTGATAATAGGCCAGATTACAGAAGTAGGTGGTTTTCCAAATTTTATTTCTTGAAGATCAATTTCGTCACAATGAAACAATTTTGATGAGGGAGAAGATTATTTTTATTGCTTACCCAAATGGCTAACGACCGAGGTCTTTCTGCCACAGATTTTTACAATTTTCTTGCTTAACAATTTTTTTTATATCATCGGCAAATTGGAAAATGTAGGTTTGCTTGTTGAAGGTTGGAATATTGAGGTCATGACAGAAAAAATTCTAGAGGTATGGAGAGAGAGGTGAACCTTGTGGAATGCCTTGCTGCATAGAAAAGTAATGAGAGTGACAATTATTGATTTTTATACAGAGCTGGCGATTTTCTAGAAATTCTTTTATTAAGTGTACTTGGTATGATGGACAGTTAACTGAATGTAATTTATAGAGAAGACCAGCATGCCAAACACAATCAAATGCCTTGCTTATATCCATAAATACCGCCGCGGATTTTTTTCCTTCGATATTGGCACGATGTGGCAGTAATGTGATTGGATGATAGTTGGTGGCTTTGGTGTGGTCCATGTTGGGCTTTGGTATTGTAATTTCCACTCGTTAAGAAAGTATTGATTGGTGGTACAGAAATTAAATATTTCCCTAATGTGGTTGTGAACTGGCATTGTTAAATTCCTTAGTATATTTCGTGAAACATTGTGCTGGTGCTGTATTTTTACCTTTTGACAGAACCTCAAAATATTCATCTTCCTCTATTTGAGGGATTTCTTCTTGGTTCCTGGTAAGTGGAGATGAAAATTTTCCTTCATACCACTCGTTGACAGCTTGCTGATGGTTATAGTCAAAATTAATGCATTTGGTAATGTTGAAGATGTTTTTAAAGTGATTTGCAAATGTTTCTGCTATTTCTTTGTCTGTTGAGAAGTATTGACCATTTTCTTCTATACTGCTTACCCTTGGTTGTTGTTTGTAACGTTATAACTTTCTAATTTCTTGCCAATATATTATATTATATTATATATAATATTATATTATATTATATTATATATATTTTACCCTTACCTTCATTAATTTTCTCACACGATTCTAGCCATTTATATGTATTATACTGAGCTACTAGTTTTTGTATATCTTTGTTGGGGTTGTTAAATTTTCTTTTTAGTTCAGGTCGAACAAACTGCTTAATTTCTCGATGGAGCTGTCTTTTAGTTTTTATTAGCTTTAATATGAAGGGAGGCAATTCATATTTAAAATATGACTTCGTAGGTGTAAGAGATAAGACTGATTCTTGAACTTTATTTAAAAATCGTGCTATTTCATGTTTGTCAATATCTGGATATGCATTTATGTGTGTTTCCAAACAGTCATTTACTTTTCACATGTTGCATTTACTGAGGATATATACTAGTTGTGGTTCATTATCTACTGGCTGTATATCCAATTTTAATGATAGTTCCAATGCTTGGTGGTCTGAACAAAGATCCGGTATTGTATCTACCTGGATGATGTTATTTTGTATATTTTTAGTACAAAGCAGAACAGGTAACACATTAATAGGATGATATTCTAATGCTAAAATAGTGTTCGCTACTTTTTCAATTAGAATAACTGTTGAAATTTTCCATTTATCTGGTACTGTTCCACTACTTAGGGACGTATTAATTACAGTCAGGAACCTATCACCAATTATTTCAACCACTAGAGAAATAACATACAAATTAATACCAATGCTGTCAGCAGTATTTTTTTTTTAAGATTTAACAATTTTTCTTAACTGACACATATCTAGTGGTTTGAAGTGCTCCAAAAATGTCTGGTTCCTGCATAAAATTTAATATGTACTTATAATCGTTAAATGGCTCTATCTGACTAATTATTTGTCTTAAGCTTTTTATAAAGTAAACATTGAATTAAGAAGCTATGTCTGATTCAGTTTCGACCCATATCCCATCAAAATTAATGCCTTCAACTCCTTTCGTTTGTTTTCCCTTAACTAATTTTTGAATTGATTTCCACATTTCCTCACTGTTGCCTTTATTACCTTCAATTATCTGTTCATAATATTTTTTTGTTTCACTCCTTATCATGTTAGTAGTTCTATTTCTAGCTACTTTGTATTTATCCCAATCTTCTTCAGTTTTTGTATTTTTTGCTTTGTGATACAGCAAGTCTCTTCTCTTTATCTGTGCCATAACATCATCAGTAAACCAAATTTTTAGTTTTAAGTTGTTAAAGTTCTTAATATCTAATAGAGCTTTGTGAGGACTGAGATTATCTTATATAATTTGAAGTTCTTTAAATAAATCGTTAGTTCTCATTTAGATGGGATGCATTTTTCCCAATCGTGAAAATGCATCGGATTTTCTATATCTTTGATAAATATGGAATTTTCATGAAGGACACTTCCGACACAACTCTTGCTCTCGACTCGCGGCTTCAAACGTTAGGTATAGCATATATTATGCAGTGTGACATCACAAGTAACCACGCCCCGTTTTCTTTCCATCCAATTTCTTTAATTAATATGAGGGTTTAAACGTTCTCGGGAAAACCTAAAATTTTGGGAATTCGTTTAAAATTAGTTTTAACTTTTATTATTAAATTAATATTTTTTTCTTGAACAAGGCCATTGTCCATATTATGCACTTTTTCTTGTCTGAAACAAGCAGTCTAATCACTTGCTTCCAACTATGAGGCAATTTATACAAGTTTGAAGCAAATAGCCGAAGACAGGGAGGAAAAGAAAGCTTCATCGTTAAATAAGAAAATGTTCAAACTTGAAACGGCTTTCATGGCAATATTTTGGGAAATTATTTTGGGGGAGTCCATTAATTACGTGAGGTGCTCTAGGGAGGGAAGGGATCAAGCCAAATCTCACTTAGAGGGAAGAGGGGGTCATGGCAAATATCACGTAATTATTTTTCTCGCAGAAAACGGTGTAGAACATAATATGGCCAAATCTGAGAAAATAGTACTTCTGTGTGCGAGCGATAATGGATTAGAGTGGCTAATTCAAAGCGTTGAAGGAGCAGATGATTTTATTGAAAAACACTTGGATATGTTGATTCCAGTACTCACTCTTCAATAAAATTAATAGAACAAGCTTTTTTTCAATAATCCAACGCGTTTACTGGCCAAACAGAAGTTTTGTAGAATCTCGCGTGAGATTAGGGCAGGGGGGTCGAATAATTCTCAAAAATGCCTAACGTCATTAATGGACGCCCCTCTCGAACGTTTCGATGTTACAAATAAATATCTTCAGAAACCTGGGCTTGATATCATGAATGGATATATTATGCTGACCTCGCTTGTGGAGTTCGTCGGTACTTTACGGGACAAGTAAATATAGAAGTAATATGGGTGAAACAAGGTTAAGTAATTTAGCACTTATGAGCATTGCGTACGATGATCTGTCAAAACTGAGTTTCTATGATATAGGCGAATTTTCTAAGTAATAATAAGCAAATAACGTTTTTAAATCATTAACGTCAGTTATTTATTCACTTTAGTTAATAAATGAACTTATAGGTGGGTTAATACTATTATAACGTATCACAAAGTCTTTGGAAATCGAAGAACAAAGACCTTTTACTAAGAGCAACAACTACTTTCCTGGCTATATGCCACGAAGTACATTGAATTACACTTCAAAGTTAAACGGGATTCGTAAATCTGCACGATAGAAGCAATTTCAAAGGTGCTATTTACCAACACAAATTTATAAACATTTTATTTGTCATTTTCAATTTTGACATTAGTTTGGTGAAATAATTAAAATTTAGACGTGCTTTTAGGAAAGTATTCTGTATTTTTTTATATAATGGAGTTTTTCGATATTATTTTTCATTCACAACTTTTGTTCTGATAAAGTTGACGAAGCGCAACGAAAGCTCAACAAAATAAAGTGTGTACTTTAAAATATATATATATATATATTATATTGTGATGATTTGAAACCAGGTGAATCCAATTTAAGGTGAAGAGCCTGTAATTAAAGAAAATAACATGTAATAAATCAATTCACCCTGAATAGGAATAATTTTGGGAGAAATCAAATTAATTTTGAAAATAGAACAATTTAAAACAAATAAATAATAAACATAAAATATCTTTATGAACCTTAAATAATTAATCTTATAATTGATACATGTTATGTAAAATGTAATAGATATTGTAGTTAAATTAGATTTATGTAACTCATTTCAACATTCAGTGTAGTTAATAAGGAACATTGGTATAATGAACATGCGAAAGGACCTTTATATCCGTAGAAGTCAATTAAAAATGACACTAAGACAGTTTGATCACAGGGAAAGTCGCCTGTGGGAGAATAAACAAGAAAAAAATTGAATGTTGTTGATTTTGGAACGAGAAGGTAGAAGGTGCAAAAATTAAGAAAGAAAAATCAAAAATTAAAAAATATAAAGTAAAGTGCCTCAAAATCATACCAAACTGATAGAAAAACTAAAAGTACTAACCGTGTAAGAGATTTCATCCTTTAATTATCTTCTAGAAAGCGGTAAGCTTTGTTTGACCTATATATAACCTTGACTGGAGATAGCATCCCAGAAATTTCAAAGGAAATTGTATGCAGTTTGTTCCTGAGAAAGTTCAGTTTACTTTCTATAATAGTGTGTATGAAATCAGCAATCAATTCCGATTAATTTATATCCCACATAGCAGAGAGGAGGATTTATTAGACTCAAGTTCCTGAAAGTAGATAACCTATAAATTTATTCATCGTAAAAACATTCATTTCGCAATTGCATATTTCTTATATAATAAGTTAGTTAAGATTCTTGATATTATACTGTATTTGAAAATCAAGAGAGAGTAAATTCCCAGAATAAAAACTAATTCGGTATGCAAAACTATAGTACAGTACGTGCGGTAAAACTTCAATATTTGTAATGCATTCTAAATTGTTTTTGTTAATTTCAATACAAAATTTATTAAATTTCTTGGACTATCACATTATTTTATGATCTTTCATTGTTACTACAGTAGGCCTAAGAGGATTAACGTGCGTCATAGGCGTAACCAGATTAGAAAGGGATAATTGTTATTTAACGACCTCCGAATGGCAACAGCTTCTAATGACAGATATTTTGACTTAAATAGTGCTTAAGTTTCTAGAAATGCAGTTATTTGATTTTCGATAAACGTGACAAATAGTAGTGACTAAAAATGGAAGCAGTTTGTGAGTATACGCCAGTGAAAAAATTAAAACTAGACCATTTATCGCTCAATGAAAAGAGTGCTGTAGTGAATGTGTACCACTATTTTAAACATCAAAATCCCTCAAACACTATTGACAGTGTAGTTGAAACAACATCTAAGGCAATGGGATATGGAAAATCCACAATATTTAGAGTTCTAAAGGAGGAAAAATCAGGTGGAGTAACCTCACCAAAGCCGAAACCAGGTAGACCAAAACTATTAAAAGTCAACGTGGACGAGTTTTTTAAAAATGCTATTCGTAAGCTTGTTCACTCATTTTTTATAAACAAGCAAATACCAACTTTAGATAAAGTTTTGCAAGCCATTACGAATGATGTTGATTTACCCACAATAAGCCGGGATAAACTATGGAAAATGTTACATGAGTTAAACTTTAAATTTGAAAAAATGGGCAGACACTCAATGCTAATTAATTCTGAAGAAATTGTATGTTGGAGAAGACAGTACCTCAGAAGAATACAACAAGTTAAAGCTCAAAATAAAAACATTTATTATTTAGATGAAACATGGGTTAATGAAGTACATTGTGTAGGAAGAGTTTGGAAAGACAAAAATATAAAATTATCCCATCAAGCTTTTCTAGAAGGATATACTACTGGTTTTAAGGAACCTATAGGAAAAGGTAACAGATTAATTATTTGTCATATGGGCAGTACAAACGGTTTTCTTGAGAATGGTTTACTCTTATTTAAAATAAAAAAACCGTTGATTATCACGAAGAAATGAATGGAGACGTGTTTGAGGAATATTTTGAACAGATGATTCAATTCATACCAAAAGGATCGGTTATTGTAATGGACAATGCAAGTTACCATTCCAGATTACTTGAAACTTTACCAACCACTAAATGGAAAAAGGATGAAATTGCAAAATGGTTATCTTCTAAAAATTTAGCCTTTGACAATACAATGCTGAGGGCAGAATTGTTAACTATTGCTAAAAAACATAAGCAAAATTATAAAAAATATAATATTGAGGAGATAGCCAAAAAACGAGAAATTGAAATCCTTCGTTTACCACCCTACCATTGTGAGCTGAATCCGATAGAATTGATATGGGCTCAAGTTAATGGTTATGTTGCCAGAAATAACACTACTTTTAAATTATCAGATGTTAAAAATCTTTTCAATAAGGCAATATCTGAAGTAACAAGTGAAAATTGGCAAAAATGTATTAGACACGTTACAGAAATAGAAAAAAAAATGTGGGAGCTAGATAACATAATTGATATTACTATAGAGCCCATTGTAATTTCTCTAGAATCAGATGGTGAATCTTCTGACACAGAGTGCGAGGAACCATAACTTTAAAATTATTAATTTATGTACTTTAATTTTATTTTTAGATTTTTATTTTTTAAGATTTAATATTGTCGTATTTTTTGCATGTTGCTCGTCAAATTTTATCCTTGCGGTTGGTTTTTTTTTCTCATATACCTACTTAATTGTTTTTTAGCTCCTTATATTAATTTATAAATAATTGTAATTATCTGTACATATTATATACATATTTTGTAAATAAACATATGCCTAAAACAAAATGCCTAAAATAATATTGACTTTTTCTTCATTTTACCCAAATTAAATTACTACTTACGAATTATGTTCATCTATCTAAAATTGGTAATCTAGGTATAAATAACTAAAACAAATTAAATATTTCTATTTCCATATTAATTTAATTTTGAAAACGCACGTCTATGGTTTACTCCCTTTAACACTGATAACTGCAAAACATTTCTGGGAATTTACTCTCTCTTGATTTTCAAATACAGTATAGTAGTTATAAATAAAAAGGAAGCTTACATTAATAATTCAAATAATCCAAAGCAATTAAACAATTATTTTTCCGTAAACCCATTGTAAAATAACACATGATCGAAATAAAGAGCAGATAAAGTCTGTGCGCATGTTCAAAGTTTCAGTTTTCAAATTATTCTATTTATATTACGAGGGGAACACGACGAGTGAATTTTAAAATTTTAATAAAGGGTAGGTATTAATAAAATCATTAAATAATAAAAGGATAGGAGACGGAATATTTAGTTGCTGAGAATAATATGAGAAAACAGAATTTAAAAAAAAACATGAAGAAGGTTTATAAAGTAGGGAAATAATTCATTAAAGTTTGTTCTTAAATTTATTAAACAAATACATAAAATTATATATTAAACGTTTTTGAAACTCTATTAAATTATTTCATCAGATTTAAATTGAGGGAACCGCAACTTGGAAGAAAGAGCCAAAATTGTTTCTTTTAATAGCTAGCCGAATTCTTTGATTTTCAGAAAAAATTTAAAAGAACTATACCAACTTTTTAAGAAATAAAGGCGCCCAAATAAATAATAATAAAATATAACAGAATAATAAAAATCTGAAAATAAAAAAATACATCACACAAATTAAAATATTACAATTAATATATATTGGTACACGATATCTTGTTGCCTCCGGTACATGGAAAAGGCGACCTGGCCTCCGGGTCTTCTCATTGGCCTACATCGAAAAAAAAGTTATATATGGGGTGATGAAGTGATGACGAATCCGGATCCCTTGAGAAGGGTGAATATATTTTAGTTTTCAACAGGTCATATATACGAAACACAGAAAGTACTATGCCACCTCCAAAAATCATTTATCTTGTTATCTTTGTCGCCTCCGACAGCGTTGCCACATAACCAGAGGTGATAAAGACACCTTTTTATACACATTCCCGATTTTTAATATAAATTTTCATGTATGCGGACATTTGTTTCCATATTTTTACAAAGGTAGGGAGGTATGTGAATTTCCAGATCTAGCGAGTGGGAAAAGTGATTTGCATACAAGTTGTACACAATATCTTTTCTACAACCACATTTATTAATGAAAGAAATACAGTAATTTATATAGTTATTTTATTTAAACTTTGAACAGTAAGAACTTATAATATGAAAATAAATAGAAAGATCAGTTGAATGTATAATTGTTAAAACTTTATTTCTAAATATTAGAAAACGTGGCAACGCCGTCCGAGAGGCCGGAATCAATTCTCTTTTTTATGTATGTTGTTGTTTTTGAGTGCTAACGGCCAACAAAGGCGAGAACTCACCACTTCTTACTTTGCTTTCGCCGCTGTAACTACCACTGTAACATGTGCTATTTTTAAACAATAAGTAATATACAGTCCACTCTATTAACAAATAAGTTTATTTGAACCAGCAAAACCTCTATGTATCAACATTTTGGTCTTCGATCCAGATAAATAAAAAATTAAGAAAATATCTAAATACAGTTGGCAGAAGCAAACGTGAGCCCTGGTGGGCGTGTTCATGTCGCTGTAGTTGTATTTTTGTAGTAACAACTTGATATTTTGAATCGATAACCAAAAATCGATACCATAAATGTCAACTGTTAAGAGATATGTAAACAAGCTAAAAATGTAACTCTAAATATTAATAAAAAAAATTATATTGGACCAAAACTAAAACTACCGTTCGTCCTAAATGTCTATGTTTTCAAATAACATGACTGTATTAATGTCATGAAAAAGAAGGGTCAAGTTTCTATGGAAAGCAACAAAATATGAACAGGTTAAAGTCCAGTGTTGCCGATGCAAAAATGAAAATTACCCGAACTTACTATTCAAATTATCAGAATTTGTCAAAATTATCAAAATGACACATTGGTTATCTAAATAAAGTCTTCGACCCCAGTCAATATGGAAAATCCCCAAAAACAATAGACATTTTATATATCCCTTCTACTAAATATTCGAAAAACTATTGGATCCAAATTAGTAAAATTGTCTAAAAATCGGATAATCATCCTCGCATTGACAACACTGATACAGAATGAATAAAATGATGTATGTTAATGAAATCTATGGATGAAATCACTCGGTCATATTATTTCGATTATATTTAACAATTACTAATGGACAATCGTTAACATTGGCTCTTGATTGGCTGCTTGCGATGACCTTATTTTAGTTCGCATATTTTCCGGGGCTCATGTTTGGCTCTGACAACTGTAGTGTAAAAACTTTTCAATTATCAAGAATCAAACAACGATCGAGTGATTCCAGTGGCCCAGTGAAGTGGTGAAGAAAAGTAGCGAGTGCAGCAACAAGCGATAGTGACTAACTGACTGAACGACTGTAATTCAGGTACATTTTCCATTCAATTGCTATTCTATTCCATTTTTGCCTTTATCCTAGGATCATTTGATTTATTAAAATTAAAAAAAATTATTGAATCTAACAATATATTCAATTAACTATTGAAAACTAGTTCATTTATGTCAGTGAAAATTACAAATAAATTTTATTACGACTAGAAAGACAATTTTGGCGGCATTTTACATGACAATAAGATATACACGAGGTAGGTACGTATGTCTCTTACAATTTTCAATTGAACAATTGTAATACAATTTATTTTCTATTCAATACAGGCAATTTATTACACAATTTCATGAGTTTGGTTTAGAAACATCAATTATGCAATTACTTCAAAAGTTCAATAGATACAACTATTAGATATTTTAGTGACAATTTTACGCCCAGTAATAAGGTACGATTAAGTTTAAACAATTGAATAAGGTATTCGATTTTAATTAAGGTGCAATTTTCTATTGTAGCCTATTTTTCAATATTTGTCAAGTTAAAAGTTAAACAGCAATAATGCCCCCAACAGAGATTAACGACCTCACAATTCTATACCGTAAAAGAGGTACAATTAAACAAAAACTAACATTAGAAAAATTTATAAATAGTATTAACACATCAGCTCCAGGAGCTAATGAAATCCAAATGCGATACGACAATCATTTAAATCTATTAGATGACTTTGACAAAGTCCAATCGATTGTAGAGTCTGAATGTAAAGAGGATGACTTGAATGAACAATTTAACGAACGCGATATATTTCAAAATAGATATTATGTTGCTATTGATTGTTTTAAACAATTTATTCACAATTCACAACCTCGTCTAAATACAAGTGTTGAACAAAATTCAAGTTCAGGTCACAACGTTTCGTCGAATAATTTTGACCCTCTTCAGAATGTTCTGCTGCCAAAGTTAAAATTATCTAGCTTTGATGGAGAGTTTCATTATTGGCTTCAATTTAAAACCAATTTTAAAACTATTATATGTGACAATACGAATTTAAATGAAAATCAGAAATTTCAATTTTTAAAGGCGTCCCTAGATGGATACGCTTCTCGATTTATTGAAGGTTTAGACAGTACAGACAAGCCATTTGAAAGAGCTTGGAATCTTGTATCTGAAAGATTCGATAAAAAACAATTCTTAATTGATAGCCATTTTAAGTCTATTTTGGGTGTGCAAAATATTACTAGAGAAAACTATGTGCAATTTCGAAAGTTATTAGATGAAGTTTCTAAACATTTAACGTCACTAGAAGGCTTAGAGTTAACTAAAGACACTTTATATGATTCATTTATTATTCATATTGTGTCTAATAAATTGGACAAAAATACAATTCGTGACTGGAAAGAAATAAAATATCATACTGACTTACCAACTTTGGAAGAATTTATGAGTTTCCTTAAAGACAAATCTGACATTTTACAATGTTTGGACGATTCTCAACAATCGAATAAATCTATAGGCAATTTTAGTAAAAATAAAAACAATTCAGTACATATGCTTTTATCAACAAATAAATCACTGTCATGTAATTATTGTAAACAAGCTCATACAATTTATAAGTGTCCCCAGTTTTTAGCTTTAAATGTTGATACAAGAATTCAGAAGGTTAAAAATTTACACTTATGCGAAAACTGTTTACTTGCAGGTCATGATAAACAAAACTGTAAACACGGCAATTGTACAATATGCAAAAGAAAGCACAATACACTGCTTCACAAACAATATAATGCAATACCCCCGGTAAACAATGCTTCTCATGAACAAACAATGTCGATGAATATGGTTGTAAACCAAAATTTAAATAATACGGCCGAAACTTCAAACAATTCACTTTTATCTACCGTCACATGCCAAGTCAAAGACAATCAAGGCAACTATCATCAAATAAGAGCACTGCTGGATTATGGAGCTCAATCTAATATAATAACTGAAAAGGTTTGTAGTTTACTGAATTTCCCATTGCTTTCTACCAATGTCTCAATTTCTGGATTAGGTCAAAATATATCTCATATAAATAAAAAGTGTTCTATTCTCTTTCTTCTTGCGTTAATGATTATAAATGTACAATTTCATGTCTAGTCGTCCCTGTAATAACCGGTAATATTCCATTTGAGTATTTTAATCCTAGCACGTTGAACATACCCGAACAGGTTCAATTATCTGATCCTAGTTTTGGATGTCCACAAGATGTCGATTTATTGTTAGGTGCAAATATATTTTGGAATTTGTTATTAAACGAAAAGATAAAATTGAGAAATAATATGTTAATCAACACCGTCTTTGGATGGATAGTAACAGGTGCGCTTCCAATTGACAATAATAAAACAATTATGTGTAATTTTCCAAAGATTCATATTCCTGAAGACGACCAGCTAAAGAAATTTTGAGAAATCGAAGAAATAAAAAGTTGTAACCGATTTTTATCTCAAGTCGATATTGAGTGCGAGTCTTTATTTAACGAAAATACTTTCCGCTTAGAAAATGGTCAATTTGTAGTGAAATTCCCGTTAAAACAGTCACCAGAACTATTGGCAGTTCTGATGATTCTAATGTCTTTCTAACATATTACGTAGGAAGAAATGGAAAAAAAGGCAGGTCTGTGATCAATCCTAATCACAATAATGAACCGTTTAAATGTTTTACAAACGTTAACCCTAATCTTTGAATTTTATTGGTTGATGTTTAGATTACGCGCAAGCGCAACCTATCAATCCGTAGGTCAAAATACTATGAAGGCGTTACTTTCGTAGCGGCAATGTATCTCACGTCTTTTTCTACTGTCACACTGACAGTTCTCGACAGCTTTGTACTTGGTTGTTTACGGTCAAATCAAATTTAAGATTAGCTATATGTCAAAATAGCAAATAAAATAAACGACATGCCGAAAACCCGAATATACGTTACAATCGATGACGCACACCAAGAAGAGTATTATTTCAACTATACTCTATTTTTTAGACAGTCAAACAATCTCGGAATTACTCAAGGTTTTAATTTAACTGTTCCACTGCTCACTGTTTTAATAGATATATATTTTTCTGGTGCATTCTTGGATGTGTTAGGACAGTCGGGAATCAAATAGCATTGACTTACCACTTTTTTCTCACTCCCTTCACAATAAAATAACGAAACAGTAGGTACAGTCAACAGTCCAGCGTTTTTTTCTCACACAAAACGATACAATATACACAATACACAGCTCTCGACTCGCAGCGTTTCAAACGTTAGGTATAGCATATGCAGTGTGACGTCACAGGTAACCACGTCCCGGTTTCGTTAAATCCAATTTCTTTAATTAATTTGAGGGTTTAAACGTTTGCGGAAAAATCTAAAATTTTGGGAATGTGTTTAAAATGAGTTTTTGTACAACTGTCATTAAAAGTGACACTTTTAATGATAGCAAACA
>CAJUYG010000889.1:0-45807 GCA_910591675.1 Galerucella calmariensis | reverse complement strand
GAAATATTCTGCTTAGAAGTTGAATTAGATAGCAAACTTAATGTTATTGATCCCGATAGACAATCCACTCCGGTAAATAGTACAAGTCAAAGTTTTTCTTTTTCTAAACCTATACCTGTACACAAATAGGGAATAAGATTCTCAGGAATTGATTCCAAAGAATCAGTACTTGGTTTTCTAGAACGCGTAAATTGTTTTAAAATTTCGAGAGGTATCACGGATGCTGAATTGTTTTCTAGCTCAGCTGATTTGTTTAGCGATCAAGCTTTTAATTGGTATCTAATTAACAGAAGTAAAGTTCAAAATTGGGAACAATTAGTGACCAAATTGAAATCAGATTTCTTGCCTTATAACTATCAAGATGATTTACTTGAGGAAATCAAAGCTAGAAAGCAAGGTCAACATGAGAGAGTTACCTTATATATTAACGCCATATGTGTGATTTGTTCAATCGTCTTGATGATAAGCCAAGCGAAAGTGCCATTATTCGTATTATTCGTAAAAATCTCTTACCCCATTATGCACAACCACTATCTTTAATTGATATTGATAATGTTGATATTTTGACTGACAAATGTAAACGACTAGAGGAAACATTAACTTGGTACCAACAGTCTACATCTAATCATAGAAGCAGTCAATATTTACTTGAACCAGATTTGAGCATACCTATAGTCTGTACAGAAAGTACGAGGAGTAATAAACCCTAATTAAGTATGCAAAACTTTTACAGGGAGCACCATGACATTTTTGATAAATCTCTTACTTTAAATTACATTTCTTCCGTAAATCTAAAAACCAGGTAGATCGACCCCGTATTTGTTTCAGTTGTAGCAAAATTTAGGGTTTCTTCATTGTTAAAGGATTAGCAGATAAGCAATAACGCAATGCAGTGGTGTGTATTTTGGGAAAAAAATACGTTTTAAATTATAATATAATAAAAAATGAAAAGAAATAATTATTGGAATACATTTATTACTTACATTTTATTCTATATCCGACTCGGAAGAGGAAGAATCGTTGTTGACATTAATAATAATAGGGTCGATTGAATCATCAAAAATATTGTCAATTTTCAACATATTTGCCTCTACTTTGATAACATGCTCGATACAGTTTGTCCAATTTTCCTTACTAACATGACTTACAGCACTCTCAAACAATTTCACAACATCGTTTATTTTAAAAGTAGTATTTTTTTTCCAACTCCCCCCTTTACCTGAGCCCATATTAATTCTATGGGATTAAGTTCACAATGATAAGGGGGAAGTCGAAGAACTGATATACCACGAGAAGAAGCCATTTCTTCTACAATGTGGGTTTTGTATTTATTCTTGTTCATTTTTGCAATTTTGTAAAGTTCTTTCCTTAGTGGATCTTTTGGAAACTTAATATTTTTCGAAATAAGCCACTCCAAAAGCTCTGCTTTACGCCAACGACTTGTGGGCAATGCTTCTCGTAACCGTGAATGGTAACTTGCGTTGTCCATAACAATAACAGCCCCTTTTGGAATCAGATCCTACATTTGAACAAACCATTCCTCGAAGACATCCCCATTCATATCTTCGTGATAGTCCCCCGTGCGTTTTGAAATAAAAGTTAATAATCCACCATCAACAAAACCTTCAGAACTTCCAACATGGACAATGATAAGTCTTTTTCCTTTTCCAGATGGTGGCTGCAAACCTAACGACAAACCTTCCACGAATGCCTGCCTTCCGCTTTTAATGTTTTCATCTTGCCAAGATTTGGAAACTATATCCAGCATTTATACACACATATATACAAAAATATATAAAATAATTATTGTTACAGATTGGTTTGTTTTCTATTATGAATAAACTGTGTTGCCTTTCCTTATCAAACTTACTAAAATTTATGTACCTCTATCACTTTTTTTTATTAAAATTAGTACATCCCGTTACCTCTGATCTAAATCGTATATTCTTTAGCATAGCTGCAACTCATTCGTTCAATACAAAATGTACCTCACGGTATACCCTCTTAAAATATATTTTTTGTACGTCTATGAAATCTACTCAAATGAATGATTTATTACTCCTCGTACTTTCTGTACAGACTATAGTACCTCTTTTAAGGATAATTCTTGTTTTAAAAAAACACGGAAAGATATATCGGTAGTCTCTTCTACTTGGACTTGCTGGAATTGCAGGTCATATGTATTATAACTGTCAAATTCCTAGGAAGTTGTTTTGTTTTGGTTGTGGACATCCTGATACTGTGAAAACTAAGTGTCCAAAGTGTTCAAAAAACGAGCTTCCCACTCTACCACAATCGCTCAGAAACTTGGAACATCAGGAAAATCCAACGTCAAAGCAAAGGCAAAATCGCAGAAAAAACCAGCAAAAGACAAAAATTGAGGTTACCTCAAATAAATCCTATAAATTCCAGTTCTGAAAAAAAATCTCTCCTTCTATCTTAAAAAAGGTTCCTACTGTAAGTCGCTTCGACTGGAATTCATGGCTTTTATTTGTTAAAAATTTGTATAAAACGAATTTAAGATCAAATTCATTTGTCTCACATTCAAAATCCAAGTCGGGTCCGGCGAACCATAGGGACACACGAATTTCTTAGTGATTTTGCGAAAAATCGATAGTACTCACCTATTTTGAGGATTATCCGTCGAAAAATTTGCGGGTTACCTATACACAATTTACAAAGAAAAATCCAAAAAAAGATATTTTTTTTCGCCACTTGAACCATAACTTTTGGACTAAATATTTTATACAAACAACCGTTTAAACGTATCACACTGAGCGGGAAAGTGATGAACAACATGTTTTCTCGCTAATAATAACAACATTTCAGTGAGTTTCTTCAAAATATTGTTTAAATTACCACTTTTATAAATATATATTTGGGAGGCTTCAAATTTGCATTTAAACAATTAAATCAAATGACAAATGACATAAAATTGTGACATAGAAGCTCTAGCGTAAGCAGTAGTGTGTAACGCCCGTCAAAAATCATCGATAACCACAAGTATACACCGAATTTGTAGTAAATATATAATATAATTTCGAACAGGAAATGTTGATCGCACTGCTTTAGTGATAAATGCAATGTAATGCACACTGAGTTATTCAAGAAGGGGAAGGGAGTATAATCAATGGATTAGTAATTCCCCTTCTTGAATCACTTGATATGCGCGTTACAAAGTATTGGATATTTTTCAACAATGAGAAGGGTGACTGCATGTATGCATTCAATTTTTTGGTACGCGCATATCAAGTAAATAAATCAAGAAGGGGAAGGGTGAATCCAATGTTCATATTCCCTTCCGCTGCTTGAATAACTTAATGGCCATTACAAAGTATTGGATATCTTTTAAGGGGAAGGGTGAATCCAATGTTTATATTCCCTTCCCCTTCCTGAATAACTTAATGTTCATTACAAAGCATGGGATATCTTTTAAGGGGAAGGGTGAATGTAATGATTATATTTCCTTCCCCCTTTTCAAATACACAATGTAAGGATTCCACCAAATACAAAATATTTCATTAATTTTCTTGAGTTTGGGTTGAATAAATACAATAAAAAATATAGTTTTAATGAATATTTGATTTCGCATTCTCAAGTAATCGATTGCAGCTACAGAGTTTTATGTTCTGTAGGTTGCATAACTCTCATATATATCATATTCTATTGATATAAATTTTGTTTTAATATGGTAGGTATATATAGAGTATAAAATGAAGTGAAGAGGTACAAACGTAATATTTATTTAAAAATGAAATGTAATAAACAATTTTATTTTTTATTGTGACCTAGAAATTTTAGAGAATGCATATTTAGATTTATGGTTTTGGTTACGAATTATTACGTTTCATGAAAAGATATCTGTCAATTCTGTCATTAAAATAATTCACATACAAATTGGTTGTCTTTCACATATGTATTTTATAAAATAAAAGTGATAATTTAAATGATGTTATGGAAGAATCCGACTGAATTTTTTTCACAGATAGCAAGAATAGATGTTGTTGATCACTCTCGGGGCGCGTTCACTTTGGACGTCGAACTACGTCGGACGCGCCGAATATCGTTCACTTTCGACGTCGAGTGAAATTTGCCAGCGTTCAGTTTGACAAAGATAAACGTCGGGCGACTTGCCATCACGTCCACCTCGAGCACATGGACGAAAATTGTCTGACTTGCGCGTTGAGAATGTTGCCAATCAGCTGTTTATAGATAACAATTTACAAAATTCACGAAATTAGCTAAAATTTTTTCGAATTTATATATTTCCCAATAATTTGACCTAAATATAAAGTAAATATGCCCAAATTGAAATTGGAAGACGTTGAAAATAGTACCGAGTATATAATTGATTTCAATGATGAAGACTTTCAACGAGCCCTAACTGGTAGGTTAATAATAATCAACCCTTAATTCCCCACTACCTACGTCAGTACGTCCTACATGAAAAATTGTATAATAATAATAGTGGGGTTATGTCAACATCAACAAACAACAAAGAAGCGTTCAGTTAGACGACAGCCCGACGACTTGTCCATGACGTCATTTATCGGGTAAGTTACCTTGTCGTGCGTTTCAATGTGAACGCAGCCCTGTACAGTGCGATACAATTTAATTGGTTTTTTGTATAAAATATCGGGCCAAAAAGTGATGGTTCAAGTGGCGAAAAAAAAATCTTTTTTTGGATTTTTCTCTGTAAATTGTGTATAACCCGCAAATTTTTCAACGGATGATCTTTAAAATAGGTGAGTACTATCGATTTTTCACAAAATCAGTCAAAGAATCGTGTGACCCTATAGCTCACCGGACCCATCTAAGTCTTTAGCAAATGTAGCATCACTGCTTTATAATGTTAAAGATGGTAATCGACCTTATGTCGATATCATAATTTTCGATAAAAATAATTTCTTGTCTTGTTGATACTGGTTCAAATATCTCATTGGTTGGTTCTCGTGCATTAGATTTTATTCATAACTTATCGGTACCGATGATAACTTAAAAATATCTACTGCAGATGGTAAGTTGCAGGACGTTCTTGGTTATATCGAAACATATGTCATCACATACAAGATATCTAGGCTTATGAAATTTTATCTAATACCTTCTGTCAAACATGATATTATTCTCGGTATGGACTTTCTTAAAATTTTTAACGTAAAATTAAATTTCTCTAAATTATCTTTAACTGTAAATTCACTCTCGTTGGCTGTAGTCAATACAATTCGGGATATATCTCATTTAACTCCTAATCAAACTAGTCAATTAAATCAAACTATTGATCTCTTTGAAACTATTAGTCCTTCAGATAAAATCGGCAAAACTCATTTGATAGAGTATTTCATTGATACCGGAAATTCTCCTCCTCTTAAACAAACCCAATATCCCATACCTCAGGCTATGCAAGCTTACCTGGAAAAGGAAGTCGATGCTTTGCTAGAATTAGGTGTAAGTAATTCAAGAAAGTAAATCTTCATATTGTAGCCCTATCTGGTTGGTTCAAAAGGGAGATGGTAAATATAGAATGTGTTTTGATGGACGTAAACTAAATAGTGTAACTTTAAATAAAGATGCTTATCCCTTACCTTCAATCGAAGTTATACTGAGTCAACTTCGAGGTACTCGTTATATATCTATTATCGATCTGAAGCAAGCATTTTATCAAATTCCGTTAGAGAAATCTTCTCGGGAAAAAACAGCTTTTGCAGTTAAGGGTAAAGGTTTATTTGAGTATGTCACTACTCCTTTTGGGTTAGTCGCCGCTCCTGCTAGTATGTGTCGTTTGATCGATTTGGTCATTGGTCCTTCCTTAGAACCGTATTGTTTTTATTACCTGGATGACATCATCATTTGTACTCCTGATTTTGACAAACACATGGAAATTCTCCAGAGTGTTTTTGAGAAACTCCGAGATGCCGGCTTGACGGTGAATTTAGATAAATGTCAGTTTTGCCGTTCTTCCCTTAGATATCTAGGTTATGTAGTGGATGAAAATGGTCTTCGTACCGATCCTGAAAAGGTTTCGGATATTTGTTAGTACCCTAATCCGAAAAATGCCACTCTGGTGCGTAGATTCTTGGGAAATTGGGAATGGTTTCGTATTATCGTCGGTTTGAAGGAAAAGTCTATATTTCCAGTTTAGCATCATTAACAAAACGTATAAGTAGGTCAAAAATAACCTTTTCGTTTTTTACCAGAAGTGAACATAAATTAACAGGCATGGGAAAGTTGTAGGCTATGAGAGAATTATAAAGTTCTGTTCTTTCTGTCAGTCGATCCTCACATGCAAAAAAAATATGATTGAGATCAGCTATTGATGTATTATCGCAAGTACAAAAAGGTGTGTTGAAAATACCTATTTTGTGTAGATGAACCCGAAAACGTCCATGATTCACTTTTAAACGTGTGAGAATTCCCTGATGTCTTTTGCTATAATCTAAGTTTAAGAGGTTACTTTTACTGGGGAGTTGCGGATATAAATGGAAATACTGATTGCTGTTTGTTTTTGCAATATTTTGATAATAGTTTTTCCAACGTGTGTGGGCTAATTCTTTGTGGCTATTTATTAAGTCCGAAAATGATTGGGTTTTAGTTAACTTAGATATTCTACATGCCGCTTTTGCTTCGTAGTCCACTCTTTCATTTCCATCTATCCCGCAATGTCCTTTCACCCAGATAAGATGAATTTTCTTCCCACTATTTTTTAAGTCATATAGCAACCGCTTAATTTCAAAAATAAGATGTTGCCTGAAACATTTTGATGGAGAACTCTCTATTGCTTGCAAAACAGATTTAGAATCCGACATGATGGCCACGTTTTGAAATGAATTTAAACTACACCAGTGTAAAGCTTCTCTCACAGCTAGTGCTTCCGCTGTATATATACTGAAGAATTATCTGAAATTTTAAATCGTTTGACTAAGTCCAAGTCAGAAACAAAAATAGCTGCTCCGGTCCCGTCATCATTTTTTGACCCATCTGTAAAAATTTTTATCACATCCTGATTTATGATAGCCAATGTGGTTTTCAAGATCAATTTATTTAAACTAGGTAAGTCCGAATATGATGGGTATATGACTGTTGGTCGGAATATCAATGAACCATAATTATACTGGTATATTGGGAAAATAGATTGGTTGTTAATGAGACTAATATCTGAGATGGTATTTAAAAAGGCATCCGACAATGGTGGGGAGTTTTTTATTCTCCAGTAAGGAAGAGAGAGGTTGCAAGAGTTTATATAAGCGATTTTCGAGACCATGGATGTGTTAAACGATCGGTATTTTATCCACTGCTTTTCAGCTAAAAATTGTCTTCCAATCATTAGCGGAGGTTCCTGCATTTCTGCCAATACTGCTTGATTGGGTGATGACATCATAGCTCCCAAACAAATTTTCAAAGATCTATATTGGATTCTATCGATAGTTATCAAATTGGATATTGATGAAGAACCGTACAAGGTACATCCGTAGTCCAAAATCGAACGTATGTAAGACCTGTAGAACATAAGTGAAACTGAACTATCCGCCCCCCATTTTTTTTGAGACACTGCGGAGCAGATTAATTCCCTTCTCACATTTTTTTTGCATACTGAATGTGACTGGTCCAAAGCAACTTTTTATCTAAAATTATCCCCAAGTATGTATTTGAATTCTTCAACAAAAGGGATTTGTTGTTCTCCTATAGTAAGGGCCCTAGTTGTTTTAAGACGGTGTCTTGAAAAACAAACCAAAGCAGATTTTTCGTATGAAATGGAGAAGCCGTTGTCAGAGAACCATCCATGAAGCACAGGCATAAACATCCTCAAGTCCTCAACACATTGCTTAATAAAATATCTTTCCTATTTGTTAATTTTTTTTTGTGATGTGTGTTGGTGTCTCGAATATTTTTTTTATCTCTCTTATCGTAAAGATTTTCCTTTTCTCTGACTATAAATTTGATAATGACTTGACTTCCTTTCCCTACTGATAAGCAAAATAGAATTCGTGTTTTAGGATAAAAAAGTAAAGTAATAAATATCTTCCTGGCCGGATAGAATTCTAATCTGAGAATTACAATAGAAAATCCGTTGGGAATTTTTAGAAAATTTTCAAATATTATAATTTCTGAAATTTAAAATGCATAGTCAAATTAAATTAAGTTTAATAAACCTGTTGGTGCACAAACATAATGGTTATTAAATATTAGGTCTTCTTGATTTGAAGAAATTGTCGGATATACCTTAAGTATTCTTAAGGGTGATATTTAATCTTTATTGTCTTATCTGAATTATCTTATCTCAATTATCCTAGTTTACCCTAATTATCGTATCTAAGTGGACAAGGGATGAAAACTTGTCTACTGTACTATAATACATTTTATAGTACTCATCTTTATCTTATCTTTGCAGGCAAATGTCTCGTCTGTATTTATATACCGAAAGGGTACCTATATAAATTTTTTTTTAGGAAGACCATTGGCAATTTGACTTTGCAATTAGTTCAAATATTTGCTGATATATCATGGGATATCGAAAGTTATTATCTTAATTCATTATCTTAGTTATCAGAATATTTTTCTTATTATCTTAACTATCTTGAAATTTTATTATCTTAAAAGTTTAAAATTCCAATTCTCGGAATTATCTTAAAATTTTCATTACCTCTATGTTGAAAACTTTTGGTATTTTAATTGTTTTAAACATTTTTATCTACATGCTCGAGATATCAACTTACATTACAAAAATTCTTTTTGCTTATCTACATTCAATACCTTACCTAATATCTTGTCTACTTCATTTTTTTTGTGTCTATAATATACCTTGTTCATTACCCATCTCTATCTATAATCATTCCGAAAGATTGATTTAGATATTTCACTTATAGACATGGATTCAGTTTGACTATATTTTATTGCATCTCTTTTCCCTTTGATATTTTTTTTTGTTGGATTTCTCAGCAGTGGGTGTTGAAGGGCTCACAGCGGTCTGGAATGTGTTCCAGGGTTCAGCGTCGGGGGGTTAATCAGCCTGGGAGGCAGAGGTGGCTAAGGTCTGATGTCATTAGTTGAATCTACTTGGGGGGTTAGCTACTGCGTTTGTGCCAACATGGCTCACATATCGCTCTGGGGATTTTCCAACAGTACTGTTGTGGGATGTCGTTGTAAGTTTCTTTTCCCTAAAATTTCAGCTTGACAGAAGCTATAATCTGTTAGGGGGTTAGATCGAGCCTCCTTGGACTTGTATCAGCTTGTTCCAGAATGTTTTTGTTGTTGTTGTTATTTCATTCAGTTTATCGATCCTAAAAGCTTCTCTATTTAAGGAACGTTGTGTTGTATTGTCATGGTGTTTCAGGTTTGGATTTCGACTGAATCTGAGATTGAAGATCACGACGCGACTCAACATCTCTCGCGAGGTCCTTCTCATTAGGCGGAAGTTGATTTCGTGCTGTGGTGGTGCACATATCCGACCAAAAATATGAGTCGATTTAGTTTTTTTTGTTTTCCATATTATTATGATACATATTATATACCTATGGTATAATATATTTGAAATTTTAGCTTGACAGGAGCTATATTCTGTTAGGGAGTGAAATCAACTTCCTTGGCTTTGTTCCAAAACTTATATTAGTAGTTTCTTTATTTAGTAATTTTTTTATGGGGTTAAATGTATTGGATAATTTTTTTTTTGTAATAGTAAGAAAGGACGGATGTATATTGAACATAATAACACCTATGATAACCATATAATTTTTATGGATGATAATCAATGTATCTGGTGGGAAGTCTCATTTTTTTTCGTATTTTATCTCGTAACATTACCTTTGAGAACTCACAGATACAGTGATCTATCATCAAATCAAAAGTCGTATCAATTACCTCAAATATTTACTAAATTTTCTTATTGATTTGTATGTGGGTACCTGGTACTTATTCCTTTCTTCTTAAAATTTACCATTCAAATTTTTGTGTATCTTTCTTTTTCCTATTAATTAATTATTTGGTTCTTGAAATTGTTCCTTCTTCAATTTGAAAATGTTTTTCTTAATCAGTAAGTGTTTCACTTTCTTCTGAAAACACATGGCAATAGTTATGTGGTTAGATAATTTTCTTCTCATTCAGCATCATGAAATTTTGATGTTTTGCATTTATAAGAAAAAAATTTATATGAAAATTTTTTTTCCTGGTAGTAGGGGTGTGTAACGTTATATTTGGCCACCATCATTGGAATATTTAAATATCTACCGGACGGCGAATAGCCAGTCCTTTTTCTTTACCAACATGTGATTCTCGTCGAGAACCTGTAGCACCGATCAGCGCTGAAAGGCAAATTTTTACATTTAATGTGCGACGGATAATCTCCGTTGGTGAGGATCAGTATATACTGATATTGGTCAAATATTTCCATTCTTCTCTCCCATAGAGATAGAAATTAAGAACACACTATTAATATGTAAATTCTTTCTCGAAGCGGAGCATGTGAATAGGAAAAGGATATACAACGTATGTCGATTGCTCATCGCATAGTTCAATTTAATAGCGAGTAGTAAGAATAAGCTTTCTTCCTCCTGTGAACCATTAACCGATAAGGTTAAAAAATTTTAATTTATTGTGAGAGGTTTACCTCAAACTTTTTTTTCTAAAGTGAATTCAATGTGAATGGTAAGTTGCATTTACGTATATGCTTTTCATTTCTGATTTATGCTTTTCATTTCTGATTTTTGCTTTTATATTTTTCTCTCCTAGTGATAAGCGCCAGATACACACATACAATGATTTTTTTTATCTTGTTCTTTTTCTTTTTCTAGTTTTTCTTATACAGTTGATAAAAGGTTCACATGTATATAGTTGAAGTCTTTAAAATATGTATATTTAGTTAACTAATCAATTCAATCTAATTACCAACCTAGAATATTATATTTCCGGATTATATTTTTCATTACATTTTTTTTATCGCCTTCTGTGATTGAAATAAGTAGTAAAATATAATTGAGTTTTTATGTTATTTGGATATTGTTTCTTTGATGAATGGAAATAAATAAGATTTCCTTAATAATATCATATCACATTTCTTTATTACCTTTTTTGTAGATATCCTGAATTTTACATAAAAAAAAGAATGTAACTATTGCTGATACAATGTATCTTTCTTAGCACTTCGTACCTGCGACTTTGTACCTGGAACTTTGTACCTGCCAATTTTCCGGACGAAGTAGTTTCTATTAGGTAGAGACATCTCAGACACGTAGGACCTGGCCGAAGAAAATAAGGAAAGTAAAACAACGTGCTTCAACAAACAACAACAATATTTTTTTTTATTCAATGTGATATTAGTTTAAAGTCATTATACAACTTGTAAATTTAACAACGTCGTTTATATTCCTTCCCTTCCATTATTTCCAGGTTTGTTGATTCTTCTTAATTATTCAAGTAAATTACAGCGAAATTGTTTCATTTCATTGAATACGGCAATCTGTTTGTGTATTATTACAAATTTGAGATACAAAGTAAGTATATGGTTTTTATATTTATTTTATATTTATTATAATACAGTATGTCTGATTTTCCACTGACTCCTCTGAGCATGGGCGTAACGTTTTATTATATCAATTAACAGACATGTTTGCTTATTCATTGACACTTATAAATTATTTAAAAAAATCACAGCAAAAATAAATTCACGCTTTTATTGAAAAGAAACAAATCTAAAATATTCTATAATAATATAAACAAAATTATTATTACAAATTTAATGTATTTGTCTTTATTAAAATACATGACAACTGAAGTTCATCTTTCATTCATTTTTTCCATTTCTCCTTAGGGAAGAAAAATTTAACAAAAATATCGATATTTACAATTCTATACTCACAATTGGGTGGTGACCTCTATTGACATATTGAAGTCTTGATCCATGTAGTTATAAAGACTGGAAAGAATATTATTTTAATACTATATAAACGAATAATATTTTTACTTACAAATTATTTTTTCAACTCAGCAAAAATATATGAATAATCAATTTTTTTCTTGGAAGTCATATTACAAATTTGATATACACAAGTACACATCTACAGGAAGATAGCCACCACTATATTTTTGAATTAGTATATCTTTTGTATCTGCCATTTGTATTTACCATTCAGGTGATTATAAACATAGATGTTGACTGCAGTTGTGGAATCATATTGTCAGTAATGTCTTCAACTATATTGAAGTTTTTGCTCGTTTCATCAAGACTACAATGTTTTTCATAGTAATTAGTTTTCTTCCTGCTAGTGTAATACTGGTATCCTTTTTGATATTCCTGAGCCGTTTTCCATAACTTTCCAAGACGTGATTTGTACATTCAATTTTTTCAACGTCGCTTCCATAACTGACTTTTTCTATAATATTCTTGTATTCATTGGAGTCACCATCTGCCATAAATTTAGTATACCTAACACAGTGCATTTTTCAACTGCAGTTAAATCCTTCCACAACCATATCATCTTCCATTGCAGGAGCGGATTCATCCCAATTTTTGTAGCAGATGTGTTTTTTTACAACTACATTGCTTTTGGGAGCTCTAGCACATATAGCACAAAACATATTTCTTACTGCTATAAATAGTACTTGGCCCGTATATTCTCCAATTATAGCTACCATACCAGATACCAGATAGTGCATTACAGTTTGTGCCATAGGATCGATTACTCCAAGAACTATCCACATAAATTGAGAAACAAGGTATGCCATCTTAACAAAGTTGTCCATTTTCTGTAGCAGTAGCGCCCTCTTTTTCTTCCATACCAGCTCTTTCCATGGATCTTGCAAGAGAGGCTTCCCTTTCCTAAAACGATTTTGAACATGATAATCTCATATGTCACATAGCAAAAATTTTACATGTTTTATCGATTTGTGTTTAAAATTGTATTTACCTTTCCCAGTTCATTTTAAATATTGTAATATAAGTTGGAGCTATTGGTAGGTATATCCATTCATGCCAACATTTCTGTCATATGCGAGTATGTGTACCCCACAGCCAAAGTTCCCCATACTGCTCCAGCGTTTACTTACTACAGATTTTTTTCTATTTGGATTTTCTGTGTCATATTCATATTCTCTCGAACACAATGAACATTTAAAGACTACTGTACTAGTCAATCCATTACCCCTACTGCATTCTTCTTTAATACTGAGCCTACCCAATGTACATATTTTGGAGTGATTGTACTGTAGTTGAGTAGCCCAATCTAACACATTAATACCCTAGCTCTACAATCCTATTTCCTGTAATAGGTTTTTCAGTCTTAGGTTCTATTTCACATTCCAACAGATTCTGATGTGACATTATTCTAAAAAAAATCGTTATTCTATTATTTTCAAAATTAACTGTTTTCAAAATAAATTTCCAGAGGTTTATTTGAGAGTAGCTACTTGGAAATAAGAAAACATTGTGTGAAAGAACTTACTGTTCATATTCATCTGATGATATTATCCCAGTTTATTCACCACTTTTTTGTTGTGGCAGAGACACTTCCAAATTATCAGCATCCATATCTGTTGTTAGGTATAAAACTTTAAAATATATATAGAACCGACGATAATGATTCATATACTATTTTAATTTCAAAATTAACCTATAAGTACAGAAACAATTAAAGAAGAAAAGAAAATACCTAGGTAAAATGAACATACTAGCTGGTAAATAAATAAAATCATAATTTACTTATTGATTGAAAATAAATAAAAATACCTGCTGGCAGAAATTGTATTTGAAACCAAACCATCAAAACTTTGTGTATATTATCTCTAATCGAAACAGCTGACCCAGAGAGGCGTTTGTTTGAATCGTCAAGAAATGCATATTAAATTAAAGCCGATTTAATACCACTAGCGACATCTATCGTAAATATTTTGAACTTAAAAATAACTAGATAAGTGATAAGTTTTGTTCATGTTTTGAGGTTTGTATACCTGTGAGGAGGCCCCTCTCAAAACTTGTTTTTATTGATAATGATGAAATTCTACATGGTAGAAACGATTTCTATAATACTTAATTTTCACAGGTTGTTACAGGTAATTTTCCATTTGTGATTTTTCGTTACTATTGTTTTGAAAGAGATTATTAGATAAATCAAAACTTTACTGCAAAATAAAACAAAAGTTTAAGGCGTTTAAATATATCAGGTATATTAAGCATATTTTAAGAGTCTGTTACATTGTCGAATCTAGCGACCATATTAATTAACAATTACAAAAAGACACCTAATTAACCTAGTTCCATTCCATTTTTTCATCTTTTTTTTCATTACTGTGTGCATCTGAATTGGTTTGCTGATCTTGACCTTGTGAATTTTTATCATCACCTGCAGATTTTTCTTCTTTAGGCGGCGATGGTGCTTTCGGTAGTGGTTTATTTAGTATTGCGTTTACACAGCTGTCAAAGTTCGATTTTTCTTGTCGAATTTGGGCAACTGTAATTGGCGGAGGCAAATGTTTAGCAGCTGCAGCAACTTTTGATCTGGCTTGTTCTAACCACTGATAAGAATGTTTGAATGCATCTTCTACTTTATTGTAGTCGTCTTGGGTGAGGTGAGCATACTTTGGATCTTTTGACCTGGAAAATAAAAATCGTAAGTACAGAGCGTTTTCAAAGTAATCTGAACGAACTTTTCGTTATTCCCGATCAACCGTATTCGCTTTTGGTTTGTTTTATCCAATTGGCAGATGTTAAAAAATGTTCAAAATAAAAAAAGCCACGTTTTAAAATATTTTGTTATACACAGGGTATCCGCAGAAAAGTGGAAGGTATCAAAGTTACATTTTTTAAATAATAACTGATATGAAAATTTAGAAATATATCTTCCGAAGCAAAAATAAATAATGGGATAATTGAAAAAACTAAATAAAACCGTCAAGTGCGAGTTGTATTCGGACACGAAGGGTATCGTACCACTATCTGTACAAATGTATACAGGTAATAATAATGTCTTTCCTCAACTTGCGTGAAGTTGATAATTATTGCCTCTTCTAGCCAACGAATAAGTTGAATTTCTCTATTATTGAAATAGTGGTTTATCATTTTTTTCTAGGTCAATAATTCAAATATCGGGGGATTATTTGAATAAAAATGCCATTAGTTTAAAACTCGCGCTCAATCAAAAATTGCTGATGACATAAGGAGTGCGTTCATAATCTATTGAATGGGAGAGAAGCGATAACAGGCAGTGTACGTGTCAGTCAGACGACGGAGTGAACACTTCTCGTGGTGTGTTTGTGAAAGCTGTAGTGTAGTGTGTGAAGTACATATTAAATGTTTTATAAACACTCACTTTGTACCCAAGTATAACTTTTACACTCAAGGTGTTGTGTTTTGAACGCACTACCGCTGTATATTGGTTTTTCTTCTTTTGCGCATGAGTTTAAAATTGTGTGAAACAACCCACGCTTTGTGAAATTTTTGGATGTAATCGTATAATTGGTTTCTTCAATTCCTTGCACTTAATAATCCTCGCCCTTATTCCGCTCGGGGCAAAGTCCCTTGCGAAATAATTTTGGTGCTCGGTCAATAATACTAGTCCCAATAGTCCATCTTGATGGATAATATACTTATACAGATTCAGTTCACAAAACATAACTAAACCTTAGACATAAGCTGAATAAATAGTAAAAAACACAGAAGCATAAGATGTTGACGTATGTGGAAAAAATATGAGTCCCCAAAAAAATAGAAACATAGAAACAAAATACAAATATATACATAAAAGTAAGTAGTTGAAATATTAAATATATAAAATCACTCAAGAGTTGTTGAGAATTGATCAATTGACAGCTACGAGAGCCTAATTTACCGACATATTCCAACGTTGCCAAATTCAGTAGTAACATGTGGCTTTTGCGATTGCGTTTGTGCCCTAACCCCTAACCTAACTTATTTTCTGTCATACGAACCATATACGAACGAAGTCGAAAGTTGAATACCAGAGATTGTCTCTGCGAATAATTTCTCTATGATACGAATCGTAAAGGCGCTATTAAATTTTGATTTTGCATTCTGATAACTTTAAAATGCCCGTGGCGTGTAAATATTGTAATAAAATGTTCACAAGTCAATCCATTGTCAACAGACACATTAGGGAAATTCATAAAGATGAGGTTGAACCTTTTGCTTATGCTAAAGAAGTGTGGGGTTTCAAGTGTTTAGAAAATGATTGTGATACATCATTTCAGCAAGGATCATTTTTAATTGACCATTTGGAAAAAGTTCACAATTTAAAATTTGAAAAAGAAACCATTGTCTTTGCAAATATAGATGGTAAGTTTTATTATTTGTTTTTCAAGTTAGAAGTGACCAAGTGACCCTTTATTTTTGGTTATGATTTATAGTTTTTAATTTTTCATTTAATTTTGTTACTATCTTACATTAAAGCTTAGGTACCTATTGTATTTAAAAGTACATTTAGAAAAAGTTGAGTGAAGTATTATTTTTTATTTCAGAATTTACAAATTGGAAACAAACAATTGAAGAAGTATCTTGCAGTTACTACGTTATATCTAAATACAGGAACAATAGAAGTATAAGATACTACAATTGTAATCGCAGTAAAAAAGGTAAGCCGATAACTGGAAAGCTTTTGTTCAAAATAAGATTATACAATAGTTATTATTTGGTTACCTTTGTATTTGTATAATCTGTCTACTTACAGGGCCAGGGCATAGTGGAAATCGAAAATTGGATAAGCAATATAAACGCAGCTGTAAGAGTCAGGGCTTATGTCATATTAATTCATCATGTACTAGTCAAATAAAAATGCTTTGTGACGGTGATGGTAAAGTAACAGTGAGTTTTCAAAAAACTCATTATCGACATGAAGCTGATCTTGCACAAATTAGGCTATCTAAGCTTGAAAGAGAAAAAATTGCTGCAAAATTGGTTAATGGAATCCCACCTAAAAAGTAAGTTTGAATTTTCAAATTAGTGAATTACCTTTTATAGTATTACTAAGTAAATGATATTAATTTTACTCAATAAAATACCTGTATGTAATTTTCAGAATAGTACAGATGGTTTGTAACAACATTGGAGAGCATTTAAAGAGAATAGATTTTTTTCAGAATAGTACAGACAGTTTGTGACAACATTGGAGAGCATTTAAAGAGAATAGATTTGCTCACTATGAAGGATGTAAATAATATTAAAAGATGTTTTGGTCTTGAATATCAGGATGGCAAACGACATGAAAATGATGCAATATCTTTGGATTTGTGGGTACAGGAAAATAATTCGAAAATGCCTGAGGAAAATCCAATTTTATATTATAAAAAGCAAGGAACTGAATCATCATTTTTGAAACAACAGGATTTTTGTTTAATAATCATGAACAACTTTCAAAAATCAATGATACAAAAATTTGGAAGCAGTACTTTAACCATTGATGGAACTCATGGTCTCAATTGTTATGACTTTGAATTGACCACAGTTATGGTACTAGACGAATACAGACAAGGATTTCCAGTATCATTCATGTTCAGTAACAGAAAGGATACTTATATCTATCAACTTTTTTTTCAACAAATTAAAGCTGTAGTTGGTAAGTATATGAAAACTATTATTTACATTTTTTATGAGCAAGGTGTATTTTTTGCAGGTGAAATAAGACCAAAAATTTTTATGTCTGATTTAGCTGCAGCATACTTCAATGCGTGGGTATTAGTAATGGGTGGTGGTACTAACCATCTCTTCTGTGCTTGGCATGTCGACCGAGCATGGCAAAGTAATATAACCAAAGTGAAGGGTTTAGAAAAACAAAAGGAAGTGAAGAAAGCAATAAAAACTTTGCAGCAAAACACAACAGAGCAGGAATTTCAAGAATGTTTGAATAACACAATTACATTATTATTGAATGACGATGACACCAGAGAATTTGGGAACTATTTTAAAAATAATTATGTGTCCAATTATAAAAAATGGGCTTATTGCTTTCGCAAGGATTCTGTCATTAATACAAATATGCATGTAGAAGCTATGCATAAAGTCTTGAAATATATATACTTACGCAGAACGAAAAACAGTTAGACGTCTTGATAAGGGTTTAAATATGATTTTACAATATTTGAGGGATAAAAGTAGAGACAGAATTGTGAAGTTAATAAAAGGGAGAACTACTAAATGTACATCAGACATTTTTAAAAGACACTGTGAAGCACAACAATTGAAAAATTATGCAATAGAATTTCATAAAGATGTTTGGAATGTAACAAACGAATCAGGGAACACATATATTATAAAACAAGAGCAAGAAATGAATTGTTGTGCAGACATTTGTTCTGCTTGTGATATATGTAGACACATATACAGGTGTACATGCATAGACTTTAATCGTCAGAAATTAATTTGTAAACATATTCATTATGTTATGATTTGCAATGGAAAAAATAAAAAGGTAATAACACATTCAGTAAAAAATGAAAGTGAAAGTAATATTGAAATTTTTTGTGGTGTGCTTGATAAATCAAATAAATGCACTGAAGAGAAATTAAACAGAAAGATTAATCATGTATTTTGTAAGTTACAAAATTTTGATTACAATACTTTGGACGATCCTACACTAGAAAAAATTCATTTTCATTTAAGTATTGTTGATAATTTAACCAATTTGACACAGAATACGGATAATGGAAAAAATGACTTCATCATTAAGGAAAACACAAATAAAAGGTACATTAACCCACAATTACGTTTCTTTTCAACAAGACATTCCAAAAAAAAAATTAAAAAAGAGTCGACAAGCTGCACTATTGATATGACTGACATGGAACGATTAGAAACTAAGAAAATGTTGCAAAAAGAATGTGCTCTGGTAATATCAAGAAGTTCAAAAGAGGACCATTTGTATTGTAAAATATAATTTTGTTAATGTTAAAAGCTAGAAATATACCGGAAATATTCTAAAATTCTGTGTATTCAATTTATTTATTTATACCTGAAATATTCTAAAATTCTGTGTTTGTTTGAATTAGTTCTTTATTTATTTACAACCATGGTACATTTAGGGCTCCCACCTTTTTTTGGAATCAATATATTAATTTTTTACTTCATTAGAATAAAAATAAAAACCTTCACAGCACAAAAAGGGAGTACCCACTAGATTATTTATCCTTAAAACATAGTTTTTCTTATTTTTTTTATACGACATGCACGCTCAAAAAATAGTATTCTGCAAAACATTTTGCAATGTATATACATAACCATGTGCAAAATGGAAACTAAAAAAAAACAACAAAACCCAGGCCCCAAAAATTCTTGAACACCCCGGTTTCGAACTTAGGAACTCTGGCCTGGGTGGTGAGCCTAATACCACAGTTAATACGCTTCGTACTTAGCTAACATCCTTACATGTAGTCACATCGAATAGAAGGTTAAAAGTTGCATGGACGCATGCGCAATCGCAAAAGCCACATGTTACTACTAAGTTTGGCAACGTTGGAATATGTCGGTAAATTAGGCTCTCGTTTGACAGCTGACCTGAACCTAACCTAACCTTGACCTTATCCTACTTCACACCTTACTTTTGTTTTATATAGATTCCAAGTTGGTAATTATGTATTTAAATGTATTTTCAATTGTCAAGTTGGCAGGGGATAAGCACTTTTTGATAATTTCATGTGATAGCGTAAAAGCGAAACAGAAAGGCGAAAAGCAAACGTGCGCCGAATTGTTACTCCGTTTGTTTAAAAGTATTGTCAGAATATCAAAAAGGTATGTTGAAATTGTATAAAATTAAGTTATATTTTGTCAAATTGAATACTGATTATTTTGTATATCGACAGGTACCCTTTTGGTGCACTTTTGAATAAACTGAATTTTTGTCAAGTTTGGACTCAATTTATTTTTCACCAACAAACCCAAACCCACTGAAAGAAACAACAAGAGTCAATGATTGTGCCTGATCTGTGTCTGTTTTACCTGCGTAAGATTAGAGAGTTTCGAAATTTGGAAGAGGGCAGACTCTGATTAAAATCGGAGCGTTAAACAAGGTGCGAGTACAGTTACAGTCTGTGTGAATATAAGTTTAAATCGAAAATATATGTACAGCAATTAGCCAACTGTAATATTTCATTTATTGTCGAAATTATCTTTATCTACTTATTTTAATTGCTTTAAAATACAATGTACTACTAAGTAAGCACTCTTTACAATGATATAATAGATATTTACGATATAAGTGTAGAGAAAGATTCATATTACGAAAGGAGATGGATAATCTATTGAATATCGTAATATGAATTTACGATGCGAATATAGTACAATATTTTACCTACTACCAAAAATGTAAATTATTCACTCAAAATTATTCAATATTCCTGAAATTAATGATATTAGAATCATGTAACAAGCAAGCGTTGCGCTCATTGTTAATTTATTTTGCGAACTGTCAATTTTGACGCGTTCTCTTCAGTTTGGTATAATTGTATCGACATGAGTTCCGACTATGGAAGTGTGGATTCTGATATAGAACTTGCTGCAAATAACGCAATACAAACCCTAGTACCCGCTAAATACCGCAATAGATACGAAAAAGAATATAAGCGATTTGAAGACTGGTGCATTCTGCAAACAATCAACTTGGACACGTTCATTCCAATTAATTTTTCTCATTACGAAACTCATATCAGTATCGTAATGTTTGATATTACATATTGGTAGTAGGTAAATCAATTACAGTTGCTGACATGTTCAACGCTTTACTAGAATAATTACTTATATTTTGAATATTTCTTGATGCTGAAGGAATGTTTTCAGTTTGACCCAAAATTTTCATTGCTGCTCGTTTCTTATTTTCAGCAAACGTTTCGATATAGCCTTCAGCGACAGAAATACTCTTCCAGCCACCATGTCTTTTTATATTCAAAAGATCTGTCCCAGAATCAGCCAAAAGTGTGGTTTAAGATCTTCGAAAGCAATGTCCAGTATATTCTCTTGAATTAGGCAATTCAAGAAATTGGTCAATTAATTTCGGCACCACCATTAGTATTTATACCTATCAATTGGTTGTTTTGTGCATTTTCCAGACCGGTATCCAACAAAAAATCGCTTATGTTTGCAGTTTATGATATACTGTTAATAATAGTAATAAAAGGATGTAGATAAATTTCTAAGAGGCATCACAATAAAAGACAGAGTGAGAAATGATGTAATTAGGAAGGAATCAGAAGTCGAGCCGATCATAAACAGTACAGAACGTAAACAGCTGAGATGGTTTGGACATATAGTAAGAATGAACAGATCGAGACAAGTTAAGTCGATAAGGCAAACCAAATTTAAAAAAAATAGATCTAGAGGCAGGCCTAGAAGGAAATGGAATGATGTATTAGCCGGTATTCTGGAAAAAGATAACAATAACAAGAGCTGGAAGAAAGGGAAAGAGCTTGCACAAAATAGAAGAAGGTAGGTAAAATTTGTATATAAAAACGGAACACTTATAAACACTTCAAGACTTTCGGGTATATTAAGGTTTATCATTATAGTTTATTCACGATAAGTTTGCAATTTTGACATTTGTAGTAACAATTGCAGCCACTGAACAAAATCCAAATATCCAAAGTGTAAATGGAATAATTAATCATATACCTAAAGGAGAAGTTACGGTCCAAGTTGGCTGCCGTGTCCGGGTTGCCAGATTTATATTGTCAAAATCAGAAAATTTCATCAGAATTTCTTGTGTTGGTTTGTCGTTTTCATTTGCATTTTATAGTTTGTTAATTACTGTGTAAGATATAATATGTTATTTTCATAACTATTTAAAAGAGACTATCGAACACTGCGTAGCAACGCAAGTCTTTATCAAGTGGTTGCAAGAAGATGGTAGCATCCCTAATATCATATTTTGAGACAGAACGAGAAAACGGTGGACCGCTAATTCCCTATTACTGTTGTGAGAGATGTAAGTTTTTAATAAATACATTATTAATACTGCAATAACGATGCAATTCAACATGTATATGAAGATAATATTTTTCAGTTAAACTTAGGGATTCAAACTTGAAATTTATGTATTTAATCATTATGTAAAAACTTTACTTAACTGTTTGAGTTTCAACATAGAGAAACTACATAAGTTTCAAAGAATAATTTATTAATTAGGTAGTTACTGTCAAAACTGACAATTATTTCATTATTTAAACTAACAATTACCCCATAATTTTAATACAATAGTATTTCAAGATTTATAAACATTGAAAAAAACATTATTAAGGACACAGTTATTTAGAGTAAGTCAATTTTCTGGGTGAATACTTCATAGTAACAATACTTTTAACACCATTTGAATCCACTTTAATATTACCATTGAAATTGAAGATTTTATGAAATATTATAAAAGCGCGGAATTATATAAAACGTTGTACGTAAACACGTTATGAAGAGAGCGACATTGTTCAACTCGCGTTATTTGCATAACTCGCTAGCGCTTGTTTTGGCAAATATTACGCTTGTTGAACAATATCGCTCTTTTGATAACTAGTTACGTAAATAACTATTACGTAACACGTGGGGTGGGAATTATTAACGCACTACGTGAATAAACGACTCGGCCTACGTACAAATTTCACATGCTTGCGTTAATAATGTCAATATCCCACTAATTATGGAAATATCTATTGAACTATTTCACAATTGTGTAATATGAAAATATCAGAGCAGCACAAATGGAAAATTATGACCAGGCATCTAATTACAAGAAAATATTATTGAAAAAATGTTAATTGTATTGTAGAAAGACATATCGAGGATATAGATAAACCTCCAACTAGTTAATTTTGAGATTTGATATTTGTGGACAGGCGCCAACTATGTTGTTATACGCAACACTTGAAAGACAACCCTCGTATCACCACAGTAAAAGGCTGTCCTTAATAAGAAGTTTTACCACCTCTACTGTGGTCGCTAGTGGCTGATGACCTCTTAGCTAAGGCTAAGAGCACATGAGAAGGATTTCGTGCTCTGGGGTTTGCTGACGATTCAATTATAGTTGTAGGCAAACAAGACAGGAATTCGAACTTAACAAGCGTAACACATAGCAAAATTGCTCTAATTACGGAAGAGGCCTTCACTTAGGTACTTAACTAATGGGACAAAAGCAATCCAAATGTTGAAATAGGGGTAACATGTTCTGCTACTTTGATATAAACAACACTGAGAAACACTCCACCATATTCCAAGCAAAACCATTTGTGCTCAAGAGTGCCTCAAAAAACGCCAGAATACTTATTGCTTTCAAAGGCTATGAAATAGTATAAAACATAACAACACCAACCGCAGCAATGGAACTAATTACTGGTCTGACCCCTCTGGACCTACACGTCAAGGAGGTTGCGTTAATGGTCATGGTACGATTGCGCACGGCTGGTGTAAACCCCGAAGTAGGAATGGGCCAATTGAGGTTGAGCCTATGGTAGGAAGCGCTCACTGCGCTACCTCTGCTGCAGGCAGCCAACGATGCAATTGAACCCAGATTTTTGTTTAACAAACCCTACAAAATTCAAATAAAACAGAACACAGAGCCAGATGCTGCAAATGCAATACGCATATATACAGATGGTTCAAAAATGAAAGAAGGCTCAGGATGTGGAGTTTACTCGAGAGCACTAAGCCTAAAGATTAAGTGGGGAATGGGAAACAATACCAGCGTGGTTCAAACAGAACTGGCTGGTATCCCAATTGCCACAAAAGAACTAACCAGAAGAGGAATTTCTGGCAAAAACATAATAATCTGCACTGATAGTGGACAAGCCCTATTTGCCTTGAACAGACAACGTGTTATATCGAGGCTAGTACTAGAGTGCCACCAAGATTTAGCTGACGTCTCGGCAGATAACAACATTATCCTGAGGTGGGTTAAAAGGCACGACATGAGTAAAGGAAATCGCATTGCCGATTCTTTAGCCAGGGAAGCCGCTGGACTAAAAATTCTAGGACCCAGTGACACCTATGGCCTAACGACTTCGACAATTGCGGAACTAGCCAAACGTTACACCCATGCTCAATCCCTTAAGAGATGGGATGGAATCAAAGGATGCAGTTTTGCCAGGATAACCCTGGGCGACCCTCGGAAGCTGACGCCGAAGAAATATTTGGCGATGACCAGGAAAAACCTACGTTTAACAGTAGGATTTCTGACTGGTCAAGGTCAACTAAGTAAACACCTCTATACTATGGGGCTAGTGGACACACCTCTATGCAGGATGTGTAAACAGGAAGATGAATTTGTGAGGCATGTCAATGAGTTATCGTCAATAAGAGAGTGTGTGTTCGGTGAGTCTTGGCCTACACCTGCCGATATAAAGGAGATGTCTCCCAGTGACCTGTCCACCTTCCTGAGAAGGACAGGATGGACAATGACCTAGGAGGACAACTCCTCGGGAGGATTTACAATGGATCACATGTGGCCTAAGTGCTGTGAGCCTATACACTCACCGTCCCTACTTTACAGATACAGATACAGTATAAAACATGCTGGAACTGCAAACGATCGCTTAAGCAACTGGCTAGACACAGTAAGTAACTTTTTTGTATGTGCTAGGACATGAAGGAATTGTTGGAAAAGAGATTGCAGATGGTCCTGTAAAGGAAGGAGCTTGTACTTTTTTTTATCGGACCCGAACCATTATCTCTAGTTGCAGTCTACAGCATTAGCTCCAAAACGGATAGTATGCTTTCTCAGGATCCTAGATCTCTTGGATTAAAATACAAATATTGTTCGCAGTGTGGTAATGCCAACCGGTCTAATCGACCCCTTTTAATATAATTTAAAAATTAATAAGAAAAGAAGTAGTTTGATCTCGGAAATTGGACGGAGTAGCGCAATTTACATTAATTTTTCTGTGTAAACCTTAGTTTTTCAGTACTTTATTTGATACCTAAATAAATGAGTCAACTAATGAAGTTTAATCAATTCGGGCTAGCGATTGAAAGCATAGTCTTTCTAGTTATGCAAAGGAAATAGTTCTAAAAGTAATAATTTTTTCAATTCGAGGTTGATACATCATTTTCCCAATTGAGCACACTTGAAGCAATAATAATAATACATGCCTGACAATTGTATCATGAAAATCAATAGATGCACAGACGATCTGACACCATTCTACCATGGGAATAATCGTAATTAAATTTTTGCAGAAATTACTAACCTTACAAGTTCTAAAGCTTTCATGCACTGTTGTAAGGATTTAGCGAAATCTTCCATTACCACTGGTCTGAGTTCGTATTCGAGTCTTCTAGTTTGGACAGGTTCTCCGATACTTTTCAACTGCTGTAATTTGTCAATGTAAACCTGAAATATAAATTGTAATTATATTATAATAACAAATCTGTTTTTGCACCATGCAAATAATAGCTAATCTATCTTTTCTCAATTCATATGTCCAAGGGTAAGGGTGTGTTGATCGGTCATAGATCTAAAATATTTGTTACATGAAAATGTGAAATTTTTCATAATGGAGTCCACAGAAACTCTTGTAAGCAGTAACCTTGAGAAGGCCTGCTCGAAACAGAAGTCCAATACCTGTAAAATTAAAATGTAAACACTGCCTATGGTAGATAAATACTTCAGCACTGTTACTTAGTGTAAACACCGGAGGGTCGGTGCATTTCTATACATGTATTTTGTCAGTAACATTGAAACATTTCAACCTTTATTTGAAAAACAGTCGAGTATGATGGATCTTTTCAGTATAAAGACTGAATTGAAATCAGTAACTAATCGCTAAAAACAACAATTAAAAGTACATCATAAAAGACAAAGACACAAAGGGTGTTGTCGAGAAACGATATCAAATTTTTCCGAGATAGAATATTATATCTCTAATCGAAAGCATATTGATCCTTAACCATTTTCCTAGATTCTCGAATAATTTCTGCTGGAGATAGCGACGCAGCTTGCAAGCACAAGGTAGAGCACTCAAAAGTGGTGTGTTTAAGGCTGATATAATTCATTTTTGTTTATTTTAATATCAAACTGCATAAGCCACTAATGGTTATCAGCAGTAGGACAATACAATTAACATGGTTTTAATGCATACAATTATGTGGTGGGTAGCTTAAATTTTCCTAATACGTTTTCTATGTTGCAGTTTTAATTTAGTATGTTCTCTAACAATACCGTGTTGTTCTCGTTGGGATTTAAATTTAGGGCACTACACTAATGTGTGATACACTTATTTGCATATTACACATATCACATATGGGTGGATTGTCTTTGGAGAGTGTTGGTGGTGAAGTCGTGTGCGACGTCTAAAGCCGTGTGAGTATCTTCTATGTTCTTCTAGTTTTAGGTTAGTCCATAGTAAAATGGATTATTTGATTTCTCTTTTTTCTTATTCTTTTGGGAATCAAACCACAATAATGTTTTTTATTTTTTATTTCGACGTTTCGGTAGCGTTCCAGCTACCGTTGTCAAGATTAACTAGCAATGAAATGAATAAAATAATTTTTGGTCCCTATCTGACACAACGAAAAAATGTCTGCATCGGCACGTTCTTTTCCATCGTATCCGATATGTCAAGGGACCCAAAGTATTTCTATTATTTTATTTGAACTAAAAATGTGATGTACTTGATCTTCAATTCTTATCACTAAGTAATTGGTTGGATATATTTGTTTGATACTTTCGATCGTTCTTAGTGAGTCAGTGATTATGAGGAAGGAATATGATTGATGCAGTGCGTATAGTTCCGTTTAGTATACAGTGTAACCATCAGGTAGTTTGTATCCAGAGGTGCTACTGTTTGTTACTACTGCTGACGATGACCCGTGTTCAAGTTTTGATCCATTTGTGTATACAATTTCGTAGTTTTGATACTTTGCAAGGAAGTGTTTAAAACTATTTAGATTTAGTTTGGTAGAATGTACATGCTTATTAAATTTAGAGAGCTGTGTATTACATTTCACGGTTTGGAGAGTCCAGTGTGGCAAGGCCAGTTGTTAATTGGTGGAATACTGATGCAGTATTTTTGACATGTCCTGGCCGTAATTGCACCAAAGGCATTAAGTTCGGAAGACATGGGAAACAAAAAAACGATCTTGTGGAATAAATTTCACAACACGTGAAAAATCATTATTATACTTCTTAACCACGTTCGTATAGACCACCATGTAGTTACGCTTGAGTCTCTCAAATATGTCACTGATTACAAAGCAAAACAATTTTTTGCTGACCTAACCTCTGTAGGAACCTACCTAAATATCCTCATTACGTTTTCAGTGCTCGATGAATGTGTTACTGTTCGATAAATAAAATAAATTAAAATTGGTGTTGTGACAAAAATGGGTAAAAGACGTCGTAGAAGTAAAATAGAATCAAGTTAGTATTTATAGTTTTTCTCTATATTAATATTCAGGGAAATGATACCATGGGAAAATACATCATTTTAATCAGAATAGGGACTTTATATGTATGTATATTGTCATACTATTGATTTTTATTAGGCGAAGTATGATGTTTATGCATCATTATGTACCTAATTCAAGTACTTATGGGTTGGTTTGGTTTCGGATACAATAGATGTACATCGTGTGAAAGATTATTGTTTATGCAATACTGTTTAGACGATTGTGATAGAGTCAGCAATATATTCATGTATATTGTTTTTTGATGCCACTACAGTTTGTGTCATAGCCTTTTGTGTATTGATTATAAAAATATGAAACGGATACATTATACAGATATTTAGTTTATAGTGATTCTTTAAAGGAAAATTTGGATGTTGTTTATGCAACTATCCTACTTAAAATCATACAAATGATTTTAGATTTTATAAATCTATAATATTTAGAAAATACAAAAAATAAAATAGAATATGTGTTGTAAGTATTTATAGTTTTTCTCTATATTAATATTCAGGGAAATGATACCATGGGAAAATACATCATTTTAATCAGAATAGGGACTTTATATTTATGTATATTGTCATACTATTGATTTTTATTAGGCGGAGTATGATTCTTATGCATCATTATGTACCTAATTCAAGTATTTAAAAAATTGGGTTGGTTTGGTTTCGGATACAATAGGTCTACATCGTGTGGAAGATTATTGTTTATGCAATACTGTTTAGACGATTGTGATAGAGTCAGGAATATATTTATGTATATTGTTTTTGATGCCACTGCAATTTGTGTCATAGCCTTTTGTGTATTCATTATAAAAATATGAAATGGATACATTATACAGATATTTAATTTAAGGTGATTCTTTAAAGGAAAATTTGGATGTTGTTTATGCAACTATCCTACTTAAAATCATACAAATGATTTTAGATTTATAAATCTATAATATTTAGAATCTACAAAAAATAAAATAGAATATGTTGTAAGTATTTATAGTTTTTCTCCATATTAATATTCAGGGAAATGATACCATGGGAAAATACATCATTTTAATTAGAATAGGGACTTTATATTTACCTATGTATATTGTCATACTATTGATTTTTATTAGGCGAAGTATGATGTTTATGCATCATTATGTACCTAATTCAAGTATTTAAAAAATTGGGTTGGTTTGGTTTCGGATACAATAGGTCTACATCGTGTGAAAGATTATTGTTTATGCAATACTGTTCAGACGATTGTGATAGAGTCAGCAATATATTTATGTATATTGTTTTTTGATGCCACTACAGTTTGTGTCATATCATTTTTTGTATTCATTATAAAAATATGAAACGGATACATTATACAGATATTTAGTTTATGGTGATTCTTTAAAGGAAAATTTGGATGTTGTTAACTATCCTACTTAAAATCACACAAACGATTTTAGATCTTATAAATCTATAATATTTGGAAAGTACAAAAAATAAAATAGAATATATGTATTGGGTGCCTTCTTTCAGGCGAAAGCGATATTGACTCTGACGATTTACCAAGTCCGAAACCAACAAGAAAATTTAATAGGTTAGGTTTACCCTCTTCAGATGAAGAAGAAGAGAGTGGGGCGGCGGAGTTTTGCAGAGGTTCATGAGCCTCCTAGCTCTGTAGTTGTGTCAAAAGATGCTCTTTGGGATTTGATCCCAGTAAGTCGACAAATTTTGGTCCACCCTTAGACGATTCCTTAGTTAGTCGTTGGCAAAGTTTTTTAACGGAGGTAATAGATAAGGAATCTAGGGAGGAACATCATAAAACTCTGACTCCTACAAACTGCCCAGAATTAGCCGCTCCTGTAATCAGCTCTTGAGAAGAAGAAAGATGCGATATATTCTTCCTTCCAAGATAAATTGGGACATGGCTTGACCAGACTAGGAGAGGTGATATCCTTGACTCTGGCATCGGAGAATATTCCCAGTGACGTAAAAACCCAGATTATTTCCAATTTAAGGGTTACAAGATTCCTTTTACATCTGAACCACGTCAACTTAATACCGCTAGTGTTAAAGTAATCCCGAAAGCGGATCAGCCTTATATCCAAGAAAACATTAAAATGCTTCTTGACAGTGGAGCCATATCAAAGCGTCAACATAAAAAAGGCAAATTTTTGTCTTCTTACTTTCTAGTTAAGAAAACATCCGACGGTTATCGTTTCGTGCTGAATTTGGAAAAACTAAACATCTACGTTCAGACATCGCTTTTTAAATTAGAAAATTTCAAAACCGTAGGGGATATTATTTTTCCAGATTCTCACATGTGCACAATTGATTTGAAAGATGCGTATTATCTTATACCAATACACAAACGATATAGGAAATACCTAAGATTTTCCTTTCAGATTAGTCTATTTGAATTTAACGTGTTGCCTTTTGGGCTATCCACAGCACCTTTTGTTTTTTGCAAAATTTTTAAGCCTCTCTCGAGTTATCTCAGATCAAGAGGTTTCTTAAATGTAAACTATTTAGATGATTTTTTGGTCCTAGGTAAGTCAAAAGTATTATGTCAAGAGAACACACAATCTACAATTGATTTAGGTACTTTCAAAATTGGGATTCATTATTAATTTTGAAAAATCCTGTTTACACCCATGTCAAAACATAAAATTTTTGGGTTTTCTCTGGGATAGTAAAAATATGACTATTAGTTTACCTAGTGACAAGATTGAACGAGCTACTCAATTTATTTTAGATGTGAAAACATATGTTAATTTAAAAATTCGTATTTTTGCTAGGCTTATCGGATATTTAGTTTCCATATGCCTTGCTTTTACTTATGGTTGGGTACATGTAAAACTTCTTGAATATTTTAAGTGTAACATTTTAAAGAGTTCAAGAATTCCAAAATGTTATTTCCAAAGGAATGTTTACACGATTTAAATTGGTGGTTAAATAATATTCATAAGTCAGGATGCTCCCTACTACCACGAATTTTTTGTATAAAATATTTTCGGACGCATCCTGTACAGGCTGGGGTGCAGTTTGTTTCGATAGGAGAACGGGTAGTTTTTGGACGGACCAAGAGGCTAATTACCATATAAAATTTCTAGAACTCTTGGCAGTTTTCTATTCTTTAAAATCATTTGCCAAGCATAGATCAAACCAAAATATTTTATTAAGGTTGACAACATAACGGCAATCGGTTGTATAAATAAAATGGAAAGTACAAGAAACAAGCATTTGGCTAAGTTGCCATATGGGAATGGTGTGAGACCAAGAAAATTTTTATATTTGCCTCCTATATTAAATCTGCTTACAATAGAGCCGACTATGAATCTAGATCGTCAAAGATAGAAACAGAAATTTCGTTATGCAATAATCCAATAATGCCTTTAAAACTATAACAGACCGTTAAGGAAAACCTTCTATAGACTTGTTTGCGTCTTATACCAACACAAAATGTCAACACTATGTTTCTTGGAGATCAAATCCTGGTTATATGGCAATTGATGCATTTTCAAAACCTTGGAATAACCTAGAATTTTATGCGTTTCCGCCTTTTCCACTAATACTTAAGACAATTAAAAAACTTATTTTGATAAAGCAGAAGGTATAATAGTGGTTCCTTTCTGGCAGAATCAGCCTTGGTATCCACTGTTTGTGGAATATTTAATAGATACACCTATTTATTTTGATCCAAGGCCTGATCTTTTACTTTCTCCATTTAGGGACAGCAATCCGATTTGGTACAACATTACCCTGGTTGCTGGTTGCCGGAAGATTATCTGAGAAGCTTACAAAAAAAAAAAAAAAAAAGAAATACATGTAGCGATAATCTCTACACTCATAACATCTCTTAGTGATAACACCTTAAAACAGTACCACTGTACGTATAAAAAATGGTGGATATTCTGCACTCAAAATAAAATAAATTGCTTTAATGCTCCCATCAATAACATACTTTCGTTTCTAGACCTAGAATAGTAAAATGGTGCTCTTTATAATACCTTAAATTGCCACAAATCAGCTCTTAAACTTATTAATAACTGTGGGGATGAAGAAAATATTCTTACACGATTTTTAAAGGGAGTTTTTAAACAAAATCCTGTATTCCCTAGGTACGAGGTAACTTGGGGTCCCCAGGTTGTTCTTGACTTTCTCTCCACATTATATCCTCTAGAAAGTATTTCTTATAATATTATCAGATTTCTTATAATAATTTGTTATGTGTTTATTATGTTAGTTTGTTATATATTTTTTTTCTTAAATGTCCTTACATTTAGATTTCGGATTCACAAATACTATAATTATTGAGTAATTTACTGCTGTATAATAATAAATAAAATTCTTAGTTTTAAAACTAATACCTCGTTATTAGATTAAATAGATCATAGGCAGAACTGCATTAGATTACGATTATATATAAATATTACTCCTAGTATTGTGTATCTCGATTGTGTATCTCGCCTACAAATCTGATGTACCTCAAGAGAGGGGTAATGAATTTAATCAGTAAAATTTCAATATATTTCAAACATGTTATCCAGTGGTAGTTCCCTCCAACGCTATATATTTCATAAGCAATTATTACTCATATATCCCTCCAGCGCAGTTGCCACATTGTGGAGGGTACTACGTGTTATTTTTGCTTTCTCATTATATTTATTAAAATTATCGAATCAGTTATTTTTGAAACTAGTAAGTGCGCTCATATATTTTGAGTATTTCGGATCAGTTATTATGAAGGAATGGTTTATCAGTATAACGGTAAAATAAAAGCTTCACAGTTGAATTTAAGGTTATTTGATTTTTATTCTCAAATATTTTGGTATTTCACTAAAATTGAGTAATTGACCAAAAAAACCACAAAAAGGGTTGTGATTAACATGAGAAAAACTTTACGATGTTAGGCATGTGATTTTCCGGAAAATCGTCGAGTGAAAATTTTTGTTTTTGTTTTTCACTCCAATTGTTTAAATAATGAAAGCACAGAAAAATGTTCAAATAAAAAATAAGTCGATTTAAATTTTCAAGTTTTTTCTATTTTTTGACTAGGTTATAGGTAGGTAATATGAAAATATAATTATATCGTATATACAGAGTTTTTCATAAAGAATTGTCCATATAGTAACTGGAGAAACCTTAACACGAAATATGAAGATTCAAGCCAAAACATTTAAATAAAATATTCTTCCTAACCATGGGGTTTTATTTTGAATATTTCAAATGATTTCAGCCCATAGTTTTCAATATTTCTGTTAATACTTGGCAAACAGTTTACATATGTTAGGTTACTAGGTGGTGAAAGAAAGTTTTCCCCGATTGCCAGAGGCGTGCGGTAGTGATGGATACTTTTTGTTATCCCCCTACAATCTACGCCACTGTCGTAATAATCGTTTCAGCATGTGTTTTTGATTCATCGTAACTTTCTATGTAAATATCATCCTCCTGTCTTAATGCGATAGAGTGAGTAGTTTTCGAATTATTTGCATTTAAAGGTAATGTTTAAAATATCCAATTTTGCTTTATTGCTTATTTCATATGAGTGTCGTTGATAATTTAACCACCTTGATAATCAAATTTGTTAATTCTAGTCGTAAATTCACATGAGTCAATAACTATTTCACTCTTTGCCAAGCATGAACAAAAAATATTGGAAGGTGTCAAAACTATGGGTTAGAATTTTAGAATATATCTCGGTTAGAAAGAATGTTTTATTAAAATGTTTTGACCTAAATCATCATATTTCGTGCTAAGGTTTCTCCAGTTACTATATGGACAATCCTTAATGAAACACCCTGTATATACGAATTTTCAAAACAAAAACATTGAAATAAACGATTAATCATTCCAAAGCGCAAGTCTTTTTTGCTGAAATCAAATTTACGGTGAAGCCGTTATAAGTAGGTACACTGTTATCATTGTAATGTTTTTCTTATTTATTTAAACAGTTTTTACCGTGGGATAAAATTATACACTCACTATGGCTAATTACTATTGATTTATTAAAGAAACACTTACACACTATAATAAACTTAATTTATATACATACTACTTAATGTCTATTAATTTATCTACACTCGGTATAATAATTGTCCTAATTTATCTTCAACACTATTAATATTCACTTTCTGTTCACTCACTGTATACTGAAACTGTTTACCGATTCACAGTATACTGAAAAACTCTTGATTCACTCGAAAACCCGCGTATATATAGTCCTTCGAATCTCTCGAAAATTCTTGAATATACCACCTCAGCCTATACTTTATAAATCGAGAACTTTCGCGATAAACCATTGTATGGCCTGGTACATTTCCAGAACAGTCTGGATATTACCTGCGAAAGAACCTTTCTAGAAAGGTCGCATTCATAGTTTGCGACAGGACCGGCTTCGGAATCAGTGAGTTCGTAACATTATAAATGGATAATTCATATAATCCACAAAGCATATCACATATCACTTCGTCAATGAATATCTCAGAAAAGTAGACTCGACAAAATTAAACTCATCCATTAGCCCGAATATTTCATGCAATCTAAAACATGAAAATACCGAATTTTGTTCATATTTTTACGTATTTCAAGAACAGGCGCGAAAGTTGAGAATGTTTTTTTTGGCATAAGTTACAATATATAAAGAATTAAAAATTTTACTAAGCGTCAATTTGCATTTAAAATCTGCTGTCTCTGTGAATGCGACCTTTCTAGAAAGGTTCTTTCGCAGGTAATAAGAAGACTGTTCTTGAAGGCGTACAATGGTTTATCGCGAATGTTCTGGGATTATAAAATATACGCAGAGGTGGTATAGTCAAAAAAGGTCTAGAGATTCGAGGGACTATATATACGCGGGTTTTCCAGTGAGAGGAGGAGTTGTTCAGTAAACAGTTTCAGTATACAGTGAGTGAATATAAATAGTGTTGAAGTTAAATTAGATATTATATAGATAGATAATTATTATACAGAGTGTAGATAAATTAATAGACATTAAGTAGTGTGTATATAAATTAAGTTTATTATAGTGTGTAAGTGTTTCTTTAATAAATCAGTAGTAATTGGCCATAGTGAGTGTATAATTTTATCCCACGGTAAAAACAGTTCAAAATAAATAAGAAAAACATTACAATAGTAAATCGCACTCACTTTTTTTACGAGCTAATGCAACAAGTAATCGGCTTCTTGAAGTCATGTTTACCAGTAAACTAACTCACAGTATTCACACTCAAAAGCTGTGTTGCCAAATTTCGGAGGGAACAAAATCGAGTATTTCAACCTCAGTTATATAAAACACTATGGAGGGAACATAACACATAATGTTTAACCTCCAAGTACGATTATAACGCCAACGGTGAAACGTCCAACTAATCCACGCACTTTCAAGGTAAATCCATGTAAACCACCCTCCACAACATTTTTCTTTAGCTGGTTGGTAGGAGGTTGAGTAACTGTTTAAATTCAAATTTAACGCTGAACGTTGTTCCCTCCAAAACCGGAGGGAAGTTGGTTATATAAGAGGGAAGTACGATGCGTATATCTGTATTTTTGAGGGAAGACGGTCTTGGTTATATATATATTAGATATATATATATATATATATATATATATATATATATAGAGAGAGTGAGCTTTAAACATCTACATGGTGGTCTATTAGAACGTGGTTAAGAAGTATAATGATAGATTAAACGACTTACCTGTAAGGAAGTTCAATCTTCATTATACGAGTAACCACGTTCGTATAGACCAACCCTCCCATCCCGTGTATAACCCAGAACTATATCAGATTTGAACTTCAAACGTAATGAGGATATTTAGGTAGGTTCCTACAGAGGTTCAGCAAAAAATTGTTTTGCTTTGTAATCAGTGACATATTTGAGAGACTCAAGCGTAACTACATGGTGGTCTATATGAACGTGGTTACTCGTATAATGAAGATTGAACTTCCTTACAGGTAAGTCGTTTAATCTATCATTATTAGATATTATTAGCAAGTATAAAAATGTCATGGAAAATAAACAATTTCAATTTCTCCAAGAAAATTGAGAGCAGTTTCCTTCGTCAAAACGTCTTAGGATCGAATGTATTAAAATAATCGTTCCTTATATATAACTGTCTGGGTATGCCGTATTCAATTACCTATATCAATTATTTACAAATCGTCATCATCTTCTTAAATTTCCATTTCGATAAGACAAATTACAAATACAAAGATCTACCATCTACCAAAGCACAATTTACTCAAATCTAAACTGTCATAAATTAACTTCAAAATTAGTATTTCGAGGTTAAGTGGAACTTTAAGCCGGGGATATTCCGAGCTTAGTTAAGGTATCCTTAACGTCGCGTTAAGGGTGCCTTTAAATACGGTGCGAACGACTAAGTGACACTTAGTGGATTTGAGTGACACTTAACGTTTAAGTGTAACCAGTGCGAATGGCCCTTAGACACAAAAGGAAGTAAACAAACATTAGAAGAAAGATTAACTACAGCCATGGAAGAGGAAAAAACAACAAGACAAGAAAGAGGAGATAGTATCATAAATGAAGTACGCTATTACACCGATGAGAAAAATTATGGTCTGACATGAAGAGCACAAGAGAAGATATGAATAGCACGAAGGAAGAGATAAAAAGTGCAAAGGTAGAAATCAATGAAAAATTTGATAGACAAGAAGAGAAATTCGACGAGCACTTAACAGAAATGAGAAAACAATTTGAAAAGTATAAGAAAGAACAAGAAGAAAAAATTAGTAAATTACAATCAAGCTTAATTCAGGAAAGTACAGATAGAAAACAGGAAATAAAAGATATGGTGAACAAGATGCGTGGAGAAGGAAAAGAACATATAGAAAAGGTAGATAGAAACATTATGAAAAATAATAAAAGGATACAAGATGTAGAACAAGGTATACAATTGAATATATCGATAGCAGAAGAAATGAATCTGAAAACACAGAGAGAATTAATAAGGGAAATGGATGTAAAATTACAACAAATTAAAGAAAATAAGAATACACGGGACTTTGAAATTTCAGAAACGGAAATAAAGGAAGAGTTTAAGAAGAAAATGATGGAATTGGAAAGTGAAATTCAAAACATAAGGAATAAAGCTCAACAAAACAATAACAATACACAAGGAATCAATTATATTTGCAATCATGGAGAAAGTAGTTTGAAATTTGATGGAGACATACGTAAAATGCATCCAAAGGTTTTTATCAGATGTCTTAAGATCAAATTAAGAGATATGTTTAATATTGAAGATTTGAAGGAAACAATTAGGTCTCAATTGAATAATCAGCCATTGCTCTGGTTAACATGTAATGATACAATTATTAATGATTTTAACGATTTTGAAAGATTATTCTTTAAACAGTATTGGGGGGAAACAGAACAAGGTTATGTTGGAGAAAAATTATATTTTGGGAAATTTGATTGTAGAAAAAGTAGCAACATGAGTAACTACGCACTCTCAATATTTTCTCAAGCTCAATATTTAGAACCCAGAATTTCAGAGCGTGAAATTATCATATTTTTAGCTCGACATTTCAATGAAAACGTAACTCAAGGAATTGCTATTCAAAATATTAACGATTTTCAATCATTATTAAATTATTTAAATAGTGTACAGAGAACAATGAATAATAATGAGAGAACCTACAATAGAGACAACAACAAAAATGACTTTATCAAAAAAAATTACTACGACAGATATGACAACAATCATTATAAAAAAAACATAATAACTGGAACAATGATCATTAATGACAGAAATAACAATAATAGACGATAAGATATAGACAATGAACAGGACAGGTATAAAAGGTATACTAACTATCCTGAAAGACAACAACCCAACAATAATAATTACCAACAAAGACAAATAACAAACTCAGATGGAGACATAAGACGAACAAATAATATTAGAAGAAATACTAGAGATGACAGAAGTAACAGCATGGACAGAAATAATTCTAACAACAGAGATAATAATTACAATAGAACTAATAACGGCAATAATGATAATAATGATGTTGTAATGACATCATTTTCTGGTGAAGAACAACAGTTTTTCCACTAGAGGGTGAATATGGTAGGTTAAGTTGGTGCAGCTATGTTCACTCACGCGAATTTTTAAAGGTACAGGATCAACTAAAACAAAATAATGTCAGTTTGAATAATGAAATAATTGTCAGATTTGACAGTACCTAATTAATGAATTATCCTTTGAAACTCATGTGGTATCTCTATGTTGAAACTAAAACAGTTACGTAAAGTGTTTACATAACTGTTCATAACTGATATATGAAGGTTATAAAAAATGTGACGTTACCTGCCATATTTTAGAGATTTTCGGTTCAGATAGGAATTGAAGTTCAGTTAATTTTCTACAAAAATGGTCCTTATGATTTTTTTCGCAACATTAATATTTTCTGCAAAAAAATCGGGTTGAAAAACCGGAAATTTTGAGACTTGTGAAATATGCAAGTTTTGTACAAAATTTGAGCTAGGGGTTGTTGGAAATCCATTATTTTCAATGTTTTGGATTGTGGAAACCAATTTTAGATGGCGCCACCACATTTTACAGATTGAGAAAATCCTCGGTGCCATAAATGAGAAACCCTGTAACCAGACACTTTTGATGGATATTTATAATTTTGGCTGAAAACCTATTTTCCTGGTCTTTTGGGGCCATTTTCTCCGCCCTCGCACGCGTTTTCATGCAGAACTTTGTCTCATGTTTAATGAGGTACCAAATGCAACTTCCAACCGAAATATGAAAACAGGGCGTCATTAATGTTAACTTTGCCTTTTTTTCCTCCTCCATTTACTGGACTATATATTGTTCCTTAAATCGAAAATTACTAAGCCATAAATACATTGATATGAATACAAAGATGGAAATATACAACAAAATTACAGTACCAACTTTATGCCAGTGAGAACTGGGTACTGCAGAAAAAGCATGAAACAAAAATAAATGCAATGGAAATGAAATATTTAATGAGAATAACGGTAAAACGAAATGGGACAAGGTAAGGAACGAAGAAATCAGAAGCATAACTAATCAAGACCCAATTATATCAAATATTAAAAAGAAACAATTGAACTGGTTTGGCCACCTAGTGAGAATGAAGCAAGATAGAATAGCGAGAAAAGTAATGGAAATGGGAATATTAAGAAAAAGACAAAAAGGAAGACCCAAGAGGAAATGGATAGACCAGATTGAAGAAATTGGAAAGAACAAAGGAAAGACATTAGGAAACCTGAAGGCATTAGCCAGGGACAGAAAAGAATGGAAAATATGGGTTCAGGAAGAACTCCAATCCGACGCTTGAGGAAGGCATAGGGATAAGAGAAAGGAAGAAAGAATTCCTTGTGAAAATTCTGCCTTCAGTGAAACTTTTCATTCATTTTTCATTGAAAAATTAAGGCTTCAATAAAAAATTTATCGTCTCCATATTCTTGCATAATTAAAATTTTGATACGTTTTCCTCCACTTAGATACACCATAAATCAAGTGTTTATGTCACCCGCCTGCGGCTCGCACCTTAGTGAATAATAGCCATCATTATATGCTTGTTGAATAATATACTATTATTTTGCCTGGTTTAAGAAAACTTATGTAGTTGAACGGCTTAACGTATAACAGGGTGTTATGAAATAGGAAATATTTTAAACAAAAAGAAATAATTATGTCAGTACCTGTTTATTGCAATCTTCACCATCTTCATATAGCCAATTTTCCATGTCATCTAACTGCATTACCAAAGCATTTCTGTCATTTTCTAATAAGAAAGGTGCAAATTCTCCATCGGAACTAACTTTATTCCTCAGTTCGTAGACGTACTCTTCAAAACAATTTCTAGCATCTGCCCTTTCTTTTTCTTGTCTATCAGAAGCTATCATTTTAAATTCTTGTTCTGTGAAATTATTTATTTCTACTTGAGAGAATCCGTTAGTAATGCTTTCTATGGGCAATTCTATCGATTTGATGGTTTGTTTTTTCTTTTTATCTTTGTCACTTCCTTCCTGAAAGTTTATGTTGGAATAAGTACATTAAAAATAAAATTTTGCAAGTTCGATAAATAGGAAGACCGAATCGTCGTATCTCGTAATTAACATGTGAATAAATTGCCATTCAATATAATGTTACTTTGAGTTGAAAATTGTTTCAGCTGTGGGAATACTGTTTTTAGTGGAATAATACTTGTGATTAAATGTGAGTGGACGAAATGATGGTTTAAGCGTAGACAATTGACAAATTTAAGAGAGCATGATACATGTGAGTTCAAGTGTTTTTATGGGTGGTTGAAGTGTGTACCATCTAAGAACAATAGAGAGTTCTTGGAACTTTTATGAGGTCAAGCAGTAATAGTGCTGCCCTTATAGTGACATATACGCATGCGCATTTGATGTTTTAAATAAGGGAAACATAATTAAGGTGAGTGCTTGCCATTATTTGTGCGCGATTACTGCAGTGCACTATCCCGACTTTATTTCATGTTTCATATTTATGTCACAATTTGTAGGTGATCTTTGTCATGTGTGACACAACTGGAATGGACACAACCTAACTTTTATTAGATTAAATGAATGTAAAATAATAATAATAAAAATAAATATTTTCCAATATGTATCTAAAAAAGTAAGGTTAGGTACATTTTTAAAAACAATGTACCTATCTTAATGTAATGTCATTATAGAGTTTTATGTTTCAATAACTCCAAATTTCAAGCCTGTTTTAAGGTCGAGCAGTATTTATTCAAGGTCATCACAATTACTGCAAGGCATTAAATTCGTGTTTCCAATAACTCTCTATCATACCTGCTAGGGAAGCAAATATACTGTAGTGAATAAAAAAAAATTATTATTTGAATCACCACATATAAAAAAAAATACTTTTACTTATTTTTTTTTATATTTATTTTGTTATAACTTTTTTTTCAAAGGAGCAAGTTCATACCCAAAAGAAAACAGAAATATATTAACTATATATAAAAAACTTTTGACAATTTAGCAATATATAAATTCAATTCTTACTATAGTCCGAAAGAAAAAACTTTTAAATCCAATAAATTGTTCAAAATGTTAACTTCTTCATCGTCCAATTCCTGTATAAATACAATAATTGGATGTACTCTATTGTCTCCAAAAAACTTCAAATCCCATTCTCCTTGATGATCCACCAACATCCTATTTTGTATTGTTCCAGATTGTATTTTTATTGTGATATTTTCTACTTCTTTTCCAATTCCAGTGATTTTATCATCCTGTTCTATACCTTGTTGTACCAAATTTCTTATTTTCACTTCTTGTGAAACGGTTACATTTCTAATTTCTTGAAACTGGTCATTAATAGTTTGACAATTTTCTTTAACTTCCACTATCTCTTTTTCCATAATTTGTTGATCTTCCATCAAATTTTTCACTATCTCTTTTTTATCTTTTTTTATTTCCAATTGTATCTCCACAATTTTCTTATCGACACTTTCCGTGATTTCTTTTTTTATTTTATTGATTTCTCCTGTAAGATCTTCTTTATTTTTTTTCATTGTTTTCTTCATTTCTTCTTGATTATCTTTCATAGTTTTGTCCATCTCTTCCATCTTTTGTATGATGAAAGCTAACGCATTCTTATCCGTTTCTGTTTCCTTTACATAATGATGTACCTCTATTTCTCTCTATTCTTCTGCTTGTTGAATCCATTCTATTATCCCTCTCAAAAATATTCAATGTTTCAAAATTTTAATTTAACTATTCAAACTCAGCTTAATGTGATCAAACCAATTCCAATAGTTATCAAATTTTATCCAAATTAATTTATTACTTTTATAATTATATTTTAAAATGAATATGTACCAAAATATAAGATGAGAAATTTATATGTTCTATACCTGTTCAAATATTATTTTGACTTCAAACAATATAATTATCAATTAATATATAGAATTAATTTTTATGAATTATTTACGGTAAACAATACAAAAATTATAATTTTCAAAATTCAAATAATATAAACTGTTTCCTTTTAAGTATTTCTCGCCCCACGTTGGGCGCCAATTATTTTATATGTAGTGAATTATAAAAATTATTATTTGAATCACCACATATAAAAAAAATACTTTTACTTATTTTTTTTTATATTTATTTTGTTATAACTTTTTTTTTGGTTTTTGAAAGAAGTCAATTTTGAAAGAAAGTAAAAAAGTCAGAAAGAAAATTTTCTAATTAGAAATAACAGTAGAAATTAAAAGGAAAAAGAAGAGATTTGTTTAACAAATCAATAAAATTTGGAAGAAAAAAAAAAGTAAAAATTGTATAGATGCAGAAGAGATTTGTGTGAACAGATAAATGGAATTTAGAAAAATTTAAGTGGTAATTTGGAAGATATGAGTGAATTTGGTTGGACGATGAAGAAGTTAACATTTTGAACAATTTATTGGATTTAAAAGTTTTTTCTTTCGGACTATAGTAAGAATTGAATTTATATATTGCTAAATTGTCAAAAGTTTTTTATATATAGTTAATATATTTCTGTTTTCTTTTGGGTATGAACTTGCTCCTTTAAAAAAAAAAGTTATAACAAAATAAATATAAAAAAATAAGTAAAAGTATTTTTTTTATATGTGGTGATTCAAATAATAATTTTTATAATTCACTACAATACATTACTTGAAGCCAACATTAAAATCCAGATCCGCCACAAATAATGTGATATTTTACGATTAACTTTTGATGGTTCCTTAATACAGTAATGTACAAATGAAAGGAATAAATTCATCATTTCATAAACCGGTGATTTTAGTGGAGCACGTCAGATCACCTTTTTATTTTTGACGTCATCTACGTGAGCGTCATAACGTTATCAATAAAATTTTCTTACAGATGCCGCGTAGCTTCAGATAAACTTACCAAACCGTAATAGGTATTCAAGGACTTTAAGGAGGGTCATAAATGATTAATGATTCAATTAATCATTGGATGCTTATTACTTTGGAGTACTATGATATGAGAACATCTGTAGTGGTGAAATAAAATAATCGTTAGTTATTGGGGTGTGTTCAGTATATGAAACTAACATTGGTGGAAGAACTCTTCTTAACAAGACCTCTTTTGCAAAAATCGGTTAAATAGAACCGGAGTTATGGGCGTTTTTCATAACAAAGTTACGACTCTCCCCTAGGTACCTCTTATTTGAGTAGATTGACTATAATTGCAAATAATACGTCAATACGACAAATATACGGAGAATTTTGTCATCAGGTATACTTATCTGAAAACAATGCAAAAAAAGGACAAGAAGTAAATCTAGAACATTTTATTTTCAAAGTCATCATCCTTTGCAGTTACGTCACCTATTGTCCAGCTTGCTCTCTCATTCATGAAATGGATGAGACGGAATTAAGACGTCATTAACGTTATTTCTTATCTTAAGGTGCCTTTAGACCATAGGATATTTCATTCCATTTAACATTTGATTTCACATCAGAGTGGAACTTGGACCTTTCTAAATATTATCGTTTACATTTGTCTGATTTTCGATTGGACTTGGAAAACGTCAACTGTCATCCATGTCAATAGGAATAGAAAATGTAAGGTTATGATTTTGTTTTTACAAATTTTGAAGTTGTTTGCTTTATTCTTTTTTTAATTTCTTGGGAAATTAAACCACAATATTTTTAAATTCTTTATTTCAACGTTTCGCTACCGAAACGTTGAAATAAAAAATTTAAAAATATTGTGGTTTAATTTCCCAAGAAATTAAAAAAAGAATGAATAATATACCACAAGGAACATACAGAAGATATTGTTTGCTTTAGGTCAGATTTAGGTGTGGACATAATTAAAATGCCTTTTAGAAACACAGAAACTGTTGCACTTGCAACTTTAAATCTATTGTTATTATTACAACTGCAAAATGACAAAAAGAAACAAGTGAATATAAAGTTTTGGTGTAGAAAATGGTTATTACGTCGAAGGGAACGTGGTATTTCGAATTTTAGTTTTTAGTTAGCTTTTGTTGGTACATCCCATAAGCTTCAAAAACATTACACGAATGAGCTCAAAAACTTTTGAAAAAATATTGTCAAAAGTAAATAGCAAAATTCAAAAGGAAGACACTATTCTGAGGGAATGTATCGAGGAAAAAACAAGGTAGAGTAATTCTGTTGTCATATTTTGATTTGTACAGTATTTTTGAACATTTGATTAATTACTTTCAAAGAGAAAGAGATGCTCGAATGCCGCTTTTACCATTAAATGCAGTCTACAACGTAAGTACCTACATATAATATGCAAAATTAGTATTAGTGTTTATTTATTTTGGTTTATTAAATTTTATAACGTGTTGCTGATGCCCTAGAAATATCAGAATCGTTTGAAAACTAGTTACTAGTGGAATAGAAACAGATAAAAACTACAAAATCAAAGTTCATGCCGGACATGTTTCTGCTCTAGGATTATCGATTTTATCATCCATCAACATGCAATAAGAACAAGTGTATGCGATGTATTCTGAATATTCAAATTTTCTTTTGCAATTTCCAAACTTCAACTTATTCATTTTGTTGTAACAGTGTGGGTAAACACATCACAATTAGGTCCCTCCATGAAAAACTTGAAGATATTGACGGAGTTCGAGATATCCTTAGGCTCCTTGGCCGGTGCTTTGGCCAAACTGAAGTTCAAGTGAAGGAAATGCTAAATATCAAATCGAAAATATCTAATTAAGCAATTTGCAGTTATGCAAAAAGAATAAAATTTTTGCGGATTATACAAAAAAATTAAAATGATAATTTTTCATTGAAACCAGTCGTCACAGATGAAACCTGGATTTTCGGTAAGGGAGCATTTAGAAATAGCTGGTAAGATGGGTCTTTAAAAACTGTGAGGAAAATAACTGGAGTTGTTCGTTATATTGTCGCACATGCAGGTTCCGAGGATGGTTTTGTGGAAAATGCTGGACTTGTTTTCAAGTCGCGTAGTGAATCGGGCGATTATCATGATTCAATGAATTACATTAGTTTTGGAAAATGGTTTACTGAACAATTATTATTACCAAACTTGCCTGAGCCTTCATCGATAATCAGGGACAATGCATCGTATCATTGCAGTCTTGTCGAGAAAATATCGAATCAAATCTGGAAGAAGCCATCATTGTTGGAGTGGCTAGAGGAAAAGCAAATTCACTACATCCCACATCCGTGGGATGTAATAAAAAAGCACTTACCAGAAAAAAGATAAAGGTGGGATATTTTCGGAGCATATTTCCAAAATATTTCATAAGTTTGCATAATTTCATAATTCTTCATTTTATTCAGAATTGATGAAATAGCCCTACAATATGGTCGTCGAGTTTTACGATTTCCACCCTATCACTGCCAGTATAATGCCCTAAAGATGCTATGGTCAAAGTGCAAAAGATACTATGATTCCTCGGTTCACCCTGTATTAAATATATGGAATGAAGGCCCTTGCACAGGCAAGATTTGGTTTTATTACTGTTAATTGAAAAACCGTTTGTTGATTTAAATTGAACCAGTCGAAATTTAATAAGATAGCTTATCCCGTATTTGAAATATGATAAAACGTCAGGCTATAGTTAGATTGCATGAAGTTTTAGCAAAACTTTAAAAAAAAAGTAAGGTCAAAATAAGGTATTTCATTAACGAGTGAAATCGTTTTCAAAATTCCTTTATTAACAGAATATTTTAGGGTGTTGTGAGTTTTTTCAGGTATAAATTCATTTATTGCCTGTGTTCTCCCAAACATGTGTTTTTTGCATTTCTCAGGAATACTTACGAAATTGTTTCTCACAATTTCCCATTTACTGTCTTCACATTTGACCTGATTCCTGTAACAATAGATCAGGTCGGGTGTGCTGAAGGCTTACAATTCCCACATGACTTTTTGTTATTCTATTTTTAATGTTAGTTAGACACAGACAGTAATTACTACACAATTTCAAAAAACTACCTTCGGTAATCCGTACTTTTTTATATTCAGTAAAAATCATGCTTAGGGGCGTTAAACATCTTAAAGCTAGACATTTTAAACAAATCGGAAAGAAAAACAGAGATTTTTAGTTCAAACAAAACTAAATTATGTATAAAGGTACGAAACGCATAAAGCACAATACAATTTTTGGCCTTACCAGTTTATTCATACAAACACACCATGCATCATTAAAAAAACCATTCTCAATATATGTCATTGATTATAATTTTGAGGTTGAGTGTAAAATAACATTCAACTAATAACATAAGTAAAACAGCAGAATCTCCCCCAAGGAGCAGTGAGACCTGGTCGTTGGTGGGGGAGCCGAGTAGCTGTTCCTTCTCAGGAGGAATACGTGAAACCAAGGACAGCTCAACGGATTCCTGTGAAATGCAGAAATCCGATATCAGGATCTTCAGCGTGGAGAGTGGACTGTTGTCCCAACGAGTTTGCTGATAGCCGGCCGATGGCCGGAGTCAGCGGGGTCGTC
>CAJUYG010000888.1:107938-118797 GCA_910591675.1 Galerucella calmariensis | reverse complement strand
ATTCAGAGTGAGACTTTTCACTGCTGTAGACTGGAATAATAGTAGCAATAGTACTGTAGAAAGCGACAGTTAGACTTCTATAGTGTGCAGAGTCTCAGTACAGTTTCTTTTTTACATTGTATGGGTGAAATGGATAGCAGATGGTCGTGATTATAAGTTTGATTATAAGTTTGTCTAGCACTGCACATATTTTTATTACTTATAGATATTTTCACTTCTCCTATACCTGTTTGATTTTGATTTCATGATTTTTTTTCTTGTTTCAGGTAAGTACAGCCTACAATATGTTGAGTGGGAATGAAGGAGTTTAAGGTCAAGTAAGGTGTTTTCTTATGATATAATTTACAATTAATATCGGTACCTATCTATCTGAAGTTATAAGCAATTTTTTTTGTATTCGTTATAGCTGGTCCTATTCTAATAACATGTGTATTGAACCTTTAACATATTAACAAAATATCATATCAAAACTATCAAATGAAATGGATAGTTATTGAGGTATTGGTAGATATTATGATATTATGACGATTCTATAACAAGTTAGAGATGCCTAACCGTAATTACCGACGTACTAAGTCCACATAATGGTAAAATAAATAACAAAATCGACGTCAACAAACACAGTTATTTAAAATGCAAGCAATAAATGTCTTATATACAACAATTCAATACTTATTTGTGGTTTTGTTTAATGTAATTGAGAAATCATTGTACATTATGTTTTGTTTTATAAATTTTAAGTACGTGCAAAGTAAATGTCTGACTTCACATCGCGTTATGCAGCTCTTAGTTAGACAATCGGCATTTTTAAATGTATAGAATATAATTTTTATGGTTTAATGCTTGCAAGATATTGATTTGAATAATATAAATATGTTTGTGTATCGCTTGCTAATAAAAATATGATCTTTTAAATAGGAGTCCCTGTATCATATACCTAAATTTCTTGAAGCCTTTATTTTTTCATTAGAAGAAGTTCCAGAAAAAAATATGGCATTTGTATAGGTAATGGTGCGCTTGTTATACGAGATCATCTCAATACCAAATTCGAAAATGAATGGATCGAAAGAGTGGGTCCAACTGATTGGCAAGCTCTGTCTCCCGATTTAACAAAAGTTTACTTCTATTTCGTGGTTTTACGAAAAATTAGACATACAAAACTTCCCCGACTACCTACTAGAGAAGACATAAAAGAGGAAATCAGAGCGGTATTTCGATCTGTTAATATGCTAAGAAATGTTATAGTCCACGCAGGTTTTCGTGTATACCTTCTTAAGCTTCAATTTTACAAAAAATCGCTTAGTGCTTTTTTCTCTCCCAGAAAATCTATAAAACTAGACTCCGCACGTCAAAAAGTATCAATTAGGTACACACACAACCTTGATGAGCCCGTCCCACCCGGGATGTTCCTGTCTAAGCGAGGTACATCTCCGGGGAGGACTTCCACCACATCCCCCCATCTTATCCGATGGGTCTCATCATCGTAGTTCGCGTTTCGGCGTACAGCTCGTCCCTAGCTAAAAGGGCTAGCAGCTGGGGGCGAGCCGTCTTCTCTTTGGCCGTGTAACCTCGGTGGTTTTTTCTTCGGCGGTCTTCCGTTGTGTCTGTGTCTTCTGTTGTGTGTGTTTGCGCTGCCTCTACAAGATGCCTCCTCAGCCGGCGATTTCGGCTGAAAACACCCTTATAGAGTGTGTCTTCTTTTCTTCCGATCTCTTACAAGCGACTTTAAGCCATTAGCTGAGCTAATAGCTTTGTCACCTGTTCGAGGATCTGTTGTTTTGTTGCCGTCGTCGTTGTTGTTTTCTTGTTAGCTGCGGCTTGGGCGTAGCTGACTCCCGTCTTCTTCACCGCTATTGCGGTTGTTCTTGTCTTCTGATTGTTTGGGGCTTTTGGGCATCCTTTGTAGTTTGCCGGGTGTTCTCCCTGGCAGTTTGCGCAGGTGGCCGGCTTGGTCTTCGGTCGTGGGCAGTCGTTGGATCGGTGTGGTCCTCCGCACTTCACGCATTTCGTGTTTACGTTACACGTCGTCTGTCCGTGGTGGAAGCCTTGGCAGTTGTAGCACTGCGTCGGTCCCTTTCCTCTTCTTTGTTCTTCCCACCTGATCCTCACGTTCTGGATGTGTTGGATTTTCCGGATTTTTTCTTTTTCTTCAGGCTCCAGCTCCACCAGGTAGATGGGTAGCGGTCTTCTCTCTCCGAATCTGGAATGAAGTTGGGTTAGTCGTTTTATACTTACCCCTTGTCTTTCGATTTCTTCCTTGATCTCCTTGGTGTCCTCGCAGTGCGTTAATCCTCGGATGACGATCCTTGCCATCCTTTCTTCTTGTGGCATATACGTATACCACTCCACTTCTTTTCTTTCTTCTTTCAGGTACCTCGTTAGGTTCCTGTAGTCCTCTGGTCCTTCGCAGGGTATTTTCACTCCGAGTCTTTCCCGGATAGTTATGTACCTCGTCTTTATATTCCTCTTCTCAATTTCCTTTCTTACGGAGCTCCAGTGGTGGATGCTCCGCAGAATGACGGGTGGTGGTCGGCGCGTCGTCGTTGTTTCCTTGTTTTTGCGGATGGCCTCGTCCATCATCGCTTCCTCGTTGGCTTTCCTTCTGGCGGCGGCTTCTTTCTTTTGTATTTGTCTGATGGATATCACTTCCGTGAAATCCATCTCCTCTTTTTCATTCTCTTCATCTTTTGGGGATTCTGTCCTCATGCGGACGCTTTCTGAGCGGCTTCGGCTCCTCTTCTCCTCTTGCATCTCTTCCATTGCTTTTGCCATGCTTTCCATGGCTTTTCTCAGTCCGGTCATTTCCTCTTCCATGCGCTGGATGGTTTTTCTCATTTCCTCTGCTTCTTCTTTGGCCTGGTCCCTTTCATCTCGGAGTTTCTGCATTTTTTCCATATCTTCCGGGAGTTTCGCGGATTCTTCCTGGTCCTTTGTGGCTTCTCGCATCATCTTATCTGCTTTTCTCATGGCTCTTATTGCCTCGTTGTCGTCGCTGTCCGAGTCCGATGATAGTTCCATTGTCCTCGTTGTCCTGTTGCTAGCTTGGCTGCTAGCACGGCTGTCGTTCTTTTTTTTGGGTGGCATCTTAAATAGTTCCTGTCCTCCACAGGTCCTAAAACATACAAAACATCTATCAAATCCGGACTTTAAAAAATATAGTTTGTTCGCCGGATGTAGAAGTTTTGTCAACGTGCTATGATCAGTTTTTTTATACCGGCAATATGATGACAAGCCTATCATTATTTTCTTCATATACGGGTGTCCCGTAAAGATCACGTCGAACTGAAAGGAGAATGTAGATCAAAGGGTACCCTACCTGCTATGAAAAAATCCCCCGTATAAAAGTCTCACCGTTTTCGAGACATTTAGATATTATAAAAATTATGAATTTTTGCCCCTCTCAGTAGTTTTTTTTGTGCTGTTGGTACAATTTTACACTTGTCCAATTCATTTACTCGGTAAAATATTGTTGAATAATTATTCTAACTTCTACGTTACGAAAATACTCCGAACATTTCAGAGGGCGGCTGTGAGAAATGTTTTTATTAGAAGTTTGGGAGTAGATTTTTTTCATAAGTTTAGCCCATCGTAGTGAAACATAATTTTCAGTAGTAATAACCCAAGGACATTGATAATTGTTCGAAAAAATCTTATGACAGATTTCGAAAGCTTGTTGCTTGGAAACAGACCGACGCCGTAGGCGGAGGTCTGTTGCCTACAAGCAACAAGCTTGAGAAAGTTGTCATAAAATTTTTGAGCATTTATCAGTGTCCGATGGTTATTCGGATCCGATGGTTATTCGGATAGAAAATTTTTTGTTTCAGTATTACAACCAAATCGTGTCATTTCGAAATATTAAATATTCGAAACTTCAAAATCGAAATAAATCAATATGTATCCATGGCAACGTGTGAAAATTGCCCATGATCTGTTTTCAGTGTAATGTTGACATGATTGGCTGAGACTGTTCATATGATATAAAATGAGGAAATTTGATTGGTTTTTGGAATTGTCAAAAAATTTTCATAATAATTAAATGTCTCGAAAACGGTGAGATGTTTTCATAGCAGGTAGGGTACCCTTTGATCTACATTCTCCTTCAGTTTGACGTGGTCTTTACGGGACACCCGTATATGAAGAAAATAATGATAGGCTTGTCATCATATTGTCGGGATAAAAAACTGATCATAGCACGTTGACAAAACTTCTACATCCGACGAACAAACTCAAAGTAAGGGTAATATGAAAGTATCACAGAAATTCACGGAGGAAATATTTAATTACAGGGAGATTTAAAAAAAAAATCGATTCTCGGATTTTCTGCCATACATATCATTTGAATAGCCCTGTATATCATATATAAATTATATATATTTCAAAATAACTTAATGTCACCTACTAACATGCAGTACAAAGTATATAAAATTCTATTAAATATATGATTGAATTTTTGAGTATCCCTGTAGCAAATGAAACTTTCTCTCATGAGGGACTGATATTTAGTGTCATTAGAACACTATCACAGGAAAAATTTCTTGGTACATTGAAGAAAATAAGAAATACAAGCTTTTAAAAAATGGCTATTTTCCAACTTCAACACACATCTCTGAAATTAGTCATAGGATTGAATTGGGCCCATGGACACTATTGTTGAGAAAGTCGTCGACTACAATATACTAGCAATTCATGAAATTTCACCAAAGCCCATTTCTCCATAAGCCGGCTGCCTGGTTCTTTGGGTTGTTTAATGAGAAACTGTTTCGTAGCAATTTGACGAGAATAACTGTCAACTATTAAAAACACGACACCGAAGGTGGAGTGTTTTTAGGTTGACAGTTATTCGAGTCAAATTACTAAAGGAAACAGTTTAGAATTTGAACAATACAAATTTACCCAATATCAATACAAACCTCGAGTGTAATTCAGCAGAACAATTTAATGAATGAGAAATTTGGAAACATATCAATGTAAACTCTATTTATGAAACATTGAAAATAAACACATTTTCATTTTAATGTACAATTATTAAAAACGCAGTTATTAAAAAAATACTGGGAACAGTGATATTGATGAGCAAATGAATAAAAACCACTAGTGTATTTGTCGCTGTAAAAGTTAAAGCTAATTTTTGCCGCTGTCAAAGTGACAATTGCACTGTGGCATATGCGATTTTTTATACATAAATTAAATTGTCACTGAAATTATACCCTTCTTACCTCGTTAAATAATTTTCTGCAACGACTTCAGAGATCGGGATGAGTGCATCTTATTCTACATCAAGTTTACCCTCTTGTCAAGCAGAATCAGCTACCAGAAAAAGGGAAACATTGTTAAATAGTCATTTTCAGGTTACATTTCCTGGACTATTATTTATGATATTTTGTTACACCCAACGCTTTTTCACGTGATGGGATAATAATTATGATTTACAATAAATATCTCGAAATAACTTATAAACTTTGAGTGAATGCTTGACAAAAGTCAAAGTTATATAACCATAAAATACAGAAAGAAGGAAGGAAATTAAAGGTTCTAGTTCCGTCCACCCTGTATACAAAAGAGAAAATAAGTTAAATACAATTCCACACGGATATTGCATTATATAATGAACTTCTGTTTGGCCAAATAATTCTTTTTAACGTACAGTAAGCTATATAGTGTTGATTTAATTACGACTTCATAAAAGTATCCATATCTTTCAAAGGGCTCTGTATAACAGCAAAACCTTTTATCATAAGCTTCAATGTTTGATTCGCAGCACTCTGTATTGTTCGAAATAATTTCTAAATATGGGCATCTACTATTTTTCTTGATAACATTTTTTGAGATCTCTTAAAATAATCCAAATATCGGTAAATATTGTTAAATTGGTTTATGAATTTATTTATACATCAGTATATAATTCTATTCAAACTATTCAAATTTCAACCATTTTTTCCACGAGTTAAGCTCGTGATTGACGACTATTATTATTATTTTTAAATTTGAAAAGTTTCCAAATGTAATCCATCTTAATCACCGCCTTAAGTTTTTCCAATTTCCTCTGTAAGAAAATAAATGACATTCTACCCAGGTGAAGAACGTTTCACAATATTTTGTTCACTCGGCATCTAGCCTTTAGGATTCATTAATAAAAGTTTATAAATCTCTCATTGTTCAAGATCCGCAGTAGGTAAGATTTAGATACGAAAACATAAACTAAATTTATTTTATAAAAAGTCCACAAAATTTTCCAAAAACAAATTTTACCTTTATTTTATTTTTATTCAAAGAGAAACCGCATCAGCCATGTAGGCTATTAGCGACCAATGTTTAACACTTACAAATTACAATTAATGCAGAAATTTTGAACACTTCAAATAACTTAAAATATTTTCGGTGGTGCACGAGCTAAACACTTCATTTAAATTATTCGGTGAGTTGAACAATGTTCGTTCTTCACTATACAGGGTGGGGCAATCTTCTGACATCCGAGGATTACATCGTTGTGGTGATCGATAGAACTTTATAGTTTTGTGTGAGCTAATACAGTTGTTACTGAGGGCACATTTTGAAAATACTTTCGATTCTACAGGGTGTTCCAAAACCACGTAGCAGCACAAACTTAAACTTTTTTAAATGGAACGTACTATATTTTGTTCAAGAATCGAAGAGATCTCACCGAGAGCGTTACAAAAATATAGCACTCTAATATATTATAAGGGTGTTTTACAAAGATATGGCCAATTATTATCAAAAAAGACCTCCTCTTTAACACTCTGCAGAACAGTAAATTGAAATAAATCAACAGGTCTTTGTGTTCAAATGTCATACACACATCGTTGGCTGTACTCAGTATTGATTACTTTTTTTTATCTGTGGCCTCTTTAATACAGGGTGAAACAAAACGCAAATCAAGCAATATCTCAAATTTTTTCAATGAATCACCCCATAAGTCTTTTTACAATAATTTGTTAGTACAATTAATAAACTTTCAAACGATGTAGTATACTTAGGGCATTAGTTCATGGAAAATCGTAAATATTTTATGATAATGGTCAAAAACAAGTATTTTACATACACAAATTAAATGGTATTAAATTTTTACATGCAACATCTTGTGAATTTTAACATTTCTAAGGCATAAATTCTAATCGTAATTTTGGATGCATCTAAAATATCTTTGACTTCTATTCTTACCATTAGAGAAAGGAAAGAAGGAATTATGTTGGAAGAAATATTTTTGTTTACTGTAAGTAGGCTAATGTCATTATAGTACTAATAAATATAAAAGCAGTTTGTAGTCTTTACGAAATAATTACTTAAGTCACCACAAACAGTATATCTTAGTTATGTAAAATGCAAGCTTGTATTTTATTTTCCAAATTTTTCTATTTTTGAAAAACTAACAACAACTAGCCAACATTATAAGAACACACTCACATTTACATAAATGAACATTGACAAGTGTTCAGAATGGCGACCATTTACTTCTATACAATTCTTTTCAAAAACGAGGATCTTACTCTTTCCAACATAGCTGGAGTTATTGTGGAAAATGCGTTACGAATCCTTTCTTTCACGTCTTCTCTGGTAGTAGGTTCCGTTTGATACACAAGTTGCTTGAGGTATCCCCATAAAAAGAAATCCATTGGTGTGAGATCTGTAGATCGAGGAGGCCACGAAATCGGTCCACCACGTCCTATCCACCTGTCGGTAAAATTTCTGATATACAGATGCTCCATCTTGTTGGAGCCACAAGTTAACTTTTGTGTTTGAATCAACTTCCTAAACACAAACGAAGAATACAGCAATATTTCTTTGACATTTATTAGTAGATACTATTTTGATAGTAGCCCACTTGATATAATCAAAAATATGGCTTGATTATGTTTCGCCCATTCTCAAAAAAGCCTATAATAACAATTCTTGAAAGTGAAACATGAATAAATAAGAAATTTTTGGTAATTCCAGGTACCTACGGTATTAGCAAACATTTTATTTCATTGATTAGATATTGTAGATGCATCCAAAATTACGATTGAAATATATGTCCTAGAAATGTTAAAATTTACAAGAGGTTGCATGTAAAAATTTAATACCATTTTATTTGTGTAGTACGTAAAATACTTGTTTTTGACCATTATCATGAAATATTTACGATTTTCCATTAACTCATGCCCTAAATGTACTACATCGTTTGAAGTATTATTAATTGTAATAACAAATTGTAAAAAGACTTATAGGGTGATTAATTTAAAAATTTTGAGATATTGCTTGATTTGTGTTTTCACCCTGTATTAAAGAAGCCACAGATGAAAAAAGTAATTAATACTGAGCACAGCCAATTATATGTGTATGACATTTGAACACAAAGACCTGTTGATTTATTTTAATTTACTGTTTTGCAGAGTGTTAAAGAGGAGGTCTTTTTTGCTAATAATTGGCCATATCTTTGTAAAACACTCTTATAATATATTAGAGTGCTATATTTTTGTAACGCTCTCGGTGAGATCTTTCCGATTCTTGAACAAAATATAGTACGTTCCATTTGAGAAAATGTAAGTTTGTGCTGCTACGTGGTTCTGGAACACCCTGTAGAATCGAAAGTATTTTCAAAATGTGCCCTCAGTAACTGTATTAGCTCACACAAAACTATAAAGTTCTATCTATAACCACAACGATGCAATCCTCCGATGTCAGAAGATTGCCCCACCCTGTACATAGGGCACTCTACTAATATGTACTTAACAGTTATCGACTCCTCACATAAGTAATATTCTGGTGGTGGATCCTTGGAGATCAGATGTCTAGTGTGGCCTAGTCTAATTCTCATGATCATTTGGGAGAAGCGACTGGGTGGGCTGTTACTCCATGGTGCATCATTTGGTAAAATTTCTTTTAACTTTGAAGAATTCTGCTCCCAGTGCTCCCAATCTGAGGTCCATTTTTTAATCCACTCTTGCTTATAATGAATTCTTAAACCATTCGCTAGTGGCTTTAAGATTGATTCTACGTTTGAATCAGATGCTGCTTTCCTGGCATGTTTATCAGCTGTTTCATTTCTTGTTTTGCCCCATGGGAATGTGAAATTCATTTCTTCATTTATTTATTGGAATTGAAGGAATTTAACTGTCGAATCATACAGGATAGCACACTGTATACGCTTGAATTAATTACATCCAATTGGTACATGTCATTAGAAAATGATTTTTCTTAATTCACGGCCCAAAGTACGTACTTGCTGCTTCTGCTGGGAGGCTCAAAATCCAACATTTATGCTTTGGTAGGAAAGCTTAAATGTCGGAATTTGTGCCTCCCAACAGAAGTAGCCAGTACGTACCGGCCGTGAATAATAGTATATTATTAAACGAGCAATTTATGATAGCCATAATTCACGATGGGTGACGTTTGCGTCACGAGCCGCAGGCGAGGGGCGCAAGTCACCCAAGTGAATTATGGCCATAAATTACGAGTAGAATACTATACTTTGTCCACGACACTCAATTTATTTATGCTTAATTAATAAATATTAAATAATAAATTATGATTAATAAATAAAATTAATATTATTAATATTAATAAATAAATATATATATATATATATATATATATATATATAATATAAATAAATAAAAGTCAGTAGCGATTTGGCATATTACTAACCCCAAAATGTTGTGGCAGCTACTTCAAATAATTTGACATATATAGAGATGGGCGGTACTGTAGAAAGTATCAATAGAACGTACCGTTATAAATATATTGTTTTGAAATACTTAATATTAGAAAATATCGTTATGAAAAGTATCAATACTAAAAATTACAATATTTTATAGATATGATATATGTCAGAAACAAATTTCCTGAACAAAATACACAGATTTAATAGTTTATTTCATATTGTACCCCCATCTGTAGTCGGGAATTATGAACCATAATACACTACAGTGTATTATGAACCATAATTCACGACAGTTGATATATGGGTACCATATACCTTTAGTTAGGAGGTAAAATATTGACTTATTATTAGGTGGTCGTGGACAAAGAAAAATAGAGCCCTGAATTTCGCGCCATCATGCCCTTGTAGTGTGATATACAATATGATTATGATTTCGAATCAATCATGCTGTGATAAGTCAAAACTAAATATTTTGGAACACAGTTTACGTGTAAAATGAGTAGATATCTTAATATGAAGATGTTATGTTGTTGTTGCACAAAAATCCTCAAATTTTGTGGATATGGTTTGATTTTTTGATCTATTCCCCACTTCGATGTGTGCTGGATCTTCTTATTCTTTTAAGCTTGTTCCCACCAAAAATCAAACAACACGTCTATGGTTATTTGTATGCCAAGGACTGAAAGTGTTTTTTTGTTGGACGAGTCACAAAATTGCCAGACGAGTGAAACGAGTCGAGCAACAGGCGAGTGCAACAAACTAACACATTCAGCCGTACAGAGAATTTTTTGGCGACAATTTAAATGAGTACAAAAATAAAATTCATCCAAGAAAATTATTGATTAATACAGATTTGATAAACAATGTATTCAATATTATTTAAGAAAGTAACTGTTTCTCGTAACGTGCACGTTATTTATCTGGCAATGAGTTTAAAACGCCACCACTTCTCATCCATCCAGAAGCTCTGAGAGCATAGCGGCGACATCCCCACAAACCAAAATTCGATATTGACAAAAAACCATCTTGGTTTTGTAATTATTTACTTAATTATAGTTTCCTGTGAAAATTTGTCATTTTATTACTGCGTGTTATCAATAGAAGTCAAAAATAATAGACCGATCACTAAGAAGCAACAACAATAATTTCTTTGGCTATCTGTAACGGCAGACATTGAATCACACTTCCAAGTTAAACG
>CAJUYG010000888.1:85778-97938 GCA_910591675.1 Galerucella calmariensis | reverse complement strand
TAACTTAAAAGTGTAGCGGAAAATGGGTTATTATTTGGCACTTCCAATTTAAATTCACTGAAATGTCATCCATTTTCTTTGTTATAATAATGAAAGTGTCAAAAACGTTACTTTCAGTCACGATTGGAACGAAGCAGAACAAGTGCTTTATGAAACGAGTTCTTCGAATATTAGTGACGCAGGTGAAAAAAAAGGTAGAACGTGTCGCGGGACACACGGTAGGAACTTTAGTTCCTTTTAAGCAAAAGTTATGTAATACATCTGACGTTATAGATAAACAATTTGCATATTCTTTGATGGTTGAGTAGTAAGCACACCAGACTCTCACGCGGTAGACCCGGGTTCGATTCCCTGCGAGGAATTTTTTTTTATTGTTAATTTTATTTTTAAATAATCATTCTGCTTGATATTAATAACGACAACAGGTAGACGTTTGAAATATTTAGCAGAATATTCATTATTATAGATAATGGTACGGTACCCTTCATAAGGGAGTCCGACTGGCAACATCTACTTATAACAGCATCGTATATTTAAAAAATGAAACCGTAGCATTATACAAATTGGTCATTCAAGAACTGTATGTTTACCACAAAATTAGTGGAAACATAAAATTGAATTGTAAAATGTTTAATTTGAAGTTATGAGTATTACAGTTTATAGAAATTTTTATTTTCCAGATTTTTTCCTAAGTGGGTCGTAGAAAAAATATGCTGCTCGACTCGTGTGGATTGTCCATATCGCACTTGAACGCACTTCTTCGTCCTCGTGCGATATGGCCATCATATCCACACTAGTTGCACAAACTACAATTTCTTTCAAAATATGCCCTTTTACATTTAAAAACTACCTGCCAAATGTCAAATCAATGTATCCATCAATTTTAAAGTTATCGAATTAAAACATTCAAGTTTTCAAAATTTCAACACCCTGTATTTCGAAAAGTAGCCAGACCCCTTAATCGCGCGAAAAAAATTATGGAAATAATAGTAAAAATGTATCCGAACAAATTCAAGTAGATCACTAGCACTGCGAATACCAGCTTTGCATTGAATTTCAATATAGCATCGGTGGTTCAGTGGTTAGAATGCTCGCATGTCGCGCGGGCGGCCCAGGTTCGAATCCCGGCAGGAGCATATTTATTATTATGAATCGCTGCTTCGTAAACGAGAGAGAGACTAAGGAGGCACAAGCACGCAAGCAAGACACATAACGAAGCAACGTAACATAACGCAGCGTAACGTAACGCGTAACGGTCAGATCTTTTGCGTCGCGACCCCTGGTGTTCAAACATAACCTGGCGTAAAGAACTAAAGTTCCAAAAATGTCTGGTTTCTACATAGAATGTTAATTATGTTGGATTTGTCATTTTCTCCTTGGCAATAGATTTCTCTCTACTTCAACTCCTTTTTTTGTAGTCTGTCTTTATTTCGGAGTTGTTTTGTTGTTTGCATGGTAACTGGTTGAGTGGAAGAGCATATTCTTGACGTATTCAAGAAATTTGAACCCTGCCATTCAAAAAACTGCTGTGTTACAATATTAACCATAAAAGCCTGAGAGTTAATGAAACGAAAACCCTAACGACAAGTCTGAAAATTAATAAAAAGCCCAGCTCCGTAATAATGATTGAAAAAACTCTAGAAATCAATATAAAAACATACATTTGTAGCAAAAAACCTGAAAATAAATAAAAAAAACTGGAAGTTGATGGAAAAAAAAAATTATGAAGCTAGATTTCAGTGAAAGAGCTTCGAGAAAAAAAAAGTGGAAATTAATGAAAATAACGTCAGGAAAAGGAAAAGGTTACATATTGGTTAATTATAACACATATTGGCTTTTGGGTTCGAGGATTACTTCCATCCATCATATCCAACCATACTGGTGACATAAATGCCGATGTATTTTATTCGAACAAATGATTGAACTCATTCCAGAGGAATTAGTTAGTCATCCACTGGGATTAATAAGTCATGGATAACAATGGTTACATCTTTGGAAAAATAAAAAACACTAAAAACATTAAATTTATATTTATTAACCAAAGACATAACACTATAATAAGGCACTATAGTTACTGGATTATTTTTATTGTTTTGTCTTATTTCCGTAATAGGTTGATGAACAATTATCCAAGAAAATAACCGTGGTATACAACAAATTACAGAGTGTTATAATTGTGAATGTAGGTACTTATATTAGTTGATGTAGTAGTCAGGAAAACTCGAGGGGCGTTTACCCGGCACTGTAGTGGAGCTCCTCTGATGCGAAAATTACAGTGAAGCAGTGTCGAACGCGGTTAAAACTTGAATGGGTGACAACTGAGCAACACTTTCGTAGAGCCCATCAACCTGCAGCTAAGCACTTCAGACTACTGGGGTGAAAAGCATAAATATCTCATGGGAAATATACCAATAAGCTTGAAGTGTAGAAGTATAATGCAGATGCCGTCTTTCGGAAAAGACGTTAAGCAAAAAGGCTCCAAGCTCATGGATGTTGAACAATTCTGAAGTAACAGTAATATCAATGCGAACAAAACAATCGACGGTATATCGATGGAAAAAGTGTGGAACATCAAATATAATAATTATAGGAATAGTAATTCAAGGTGAATATCTTTATAGCTGAGTACACATAGTAATTCAAGGTGAATATCTTTATAGCTGAGTACACATGACAGAAAGTCAAGAAAACATTGTTGTATTCTGTGTAAAAATTTAATTTTTAAAATTGCAAAGCGCTTTCGGCTATCAAGCCATCTTTAGTGCGATACCTGCAAGTAAGTAATAAAAGTTGGAAATATGTAAAATAAAAAATAAGTGAAGAATTACTTACTCGTCGGGTATGTGATACAAGAAACCTAACTAAAGGTCGACAACACATTAACGTCACAAAATAAAATTTCTTAAAATTATATTAATTTAAAATAATCCCCTGATTGGGGTAAACTGTCTTTAAAATTTGAGCATTTCTAGTTTAAATTTCCATTATCTTCAAATACTACACGATTTTACATATTTACGATTATTTACGATTTTACATATTTCCAACTTTTATTACTTACTTGCAGGTATCGCACTGAAGATGGCTTAATAGATAAAAGCGCTATGCAATTTTAAAAATTAAATTTTTACACAGAATACAACAATGTTTACTTGACATAGTAATTCAAAGCACAGCTTGAAACTTATTGTACAGGGTGTCCAAATAAGAGTGACTGATTTTAAACATAAATGCCCAGCTTATTAATTGCTCCAAAGAGATGGGGTTTTCACTAGTTTCACTAGTTTATCAAAGAGATTTTTTTAGGCTTGGCTGGCATTTCATCTCATCAACACGGGGTGTTTTACTAATGATCAAATTCAAAGGGGAGAATATGTATTTTTTTAAATGGACACCCTATAATTTTTGATCTTATTGGAAATAGCAATCATTCTCCTTTCCAAAAATGTATAGTTTTCTATCTTTTGTTTCATTAACAACAAATATATCCAAGTAGTAGTAAAAGTAAAACTAAAGATAGAAAACTATACATTTTTGGAAAGGAGAATGATTGCTCTTTCGAATGAGATCAAAAATTATAGGATGTTTCATTTAAAATAATACATATTTCTCCCTTGGAATTTGACCAACATTAGTAAAGCACTCTGTGTTGATGAGAGTTCTTCGACTTCCCCCTTATCACTGTGAACTTAGTCCCATAGAATTAATATGGGCTCAGGTAAAGGGGGAAGTTGAAAAAAAAAATACTACTTTTAAAATAAACGATGTTGTGAAATTGTTTGAGTGCTGTAAGTCATGTTAGTAAGGAAAATTGGACAAACTGTATCGAGCATGTTATCAAAGTAGAGGCAAATATGTGGAAAATTGACAATATTTGTGATGATTTAATCGACCCTATTATTATTAATGTCAACAACGATTCTTCCTCTTCCGAGTCGGATATAGAATAAAATGTAAGTAATAAATGTATTCCAATAATTATTTCTTTTCATTTTTTATTATATTATAATTTAAAACGTATTTTTTTCCCAAAATACACACCACTGCATTGCGTTATTGCTTATCTGCTAATCCTTTAACAATGAAGAAACCCTAAACTTTGCTACAACTGAAACAAATACGGGGTCGATCTACCTGGTTTTTAGATTTACGGAAGAAATGTAATTTAAAGTAAGAGATTTATCAAAAATTTCATGGTGCTCCCTGTAAAGGTTTTGCATACTTAATTAGGCTTTATTACTCCTCGTACTTTCTGTACAGACTATAGTGAAAACCCCATCTCTTTGGAGCAATTAATAAGCTGGGCATTTATGTTTAAAATCAGTCACTCTTATTTGGGACACCCTGTATTTAAAAGCATTTGAAAGTTAATTGTCCAATAATTTAAAAATTTTCAACGACAGCAGTTCTTTCAATACAATTTCCATAGATACAATGTGTAAAATAAATGTGAATGAAAAGCACGTTTTCATACATAAACCGTCTAGCATGTCCAACAGCATGTGACTGTAGGTTATAAAATAGAACACAATGAAATACCGTTTAATTACCACAACTACAATACCCACATGTAAACTTATTTTATGAGCAAGCTTAAATTTAGTTTTATTGGTTTCATAGATCGTTTTAGTGGGAAATGAATACTTTAGGTGATAAAGTATTGAATTCTAATTGGATGGAAATAAAGTTGTGTTTTTCATAACTGTTGGTGATAAAAATTAATGAATAGTATTTCAAATAGTTTGTTTTTTTCTATATCATGCCGCTGTACGTTGAAACCTATGGGGTGGTTGATACCTCATCTAGGGGGTGGACATTTTTTGTTACATTTTAACTACATGAACTAATATTTATTCGCGGCTGGAAGTAACAGTGTTTCGACAAAGAAATCGATGTTTTTGAAGGGTTTTTTGCGATTAACTCGAAAAATTATAGGAATTCTATCAAAAAACTGTAGAAAGCAAAAATGTAGCTTTCAAAAGACAAACAAAATTATAATTTTTTTTATGACCAATACGAACCGAGATCTCGTAGATAATGGTTAGCTTTTTATCGTCAAATGTATAATTTTAAAGATTCAAAGTTAAATAACCGGAACGGGGAAAACTTATAGAATCTTCTCTAAAGTATATATAATTAGACCTTTAAAAAAAAGTCTCTAGCACGAAAACTGATTGAAATAAGGTCGGTACCTACCTTTTTTTACGAAAAAGTCAGTGAAAGCAACCCCCTAACTACCCCATAATTGAAATTGATCTCCACCCTCCTGTGATTCCCTTTATATAGGTATCATCAAAAGATCCAAGAAGTTTTACCAATTTAAAATGCGTGATTTTAGAAAAAGTGGAGATTTTTCGCAATTCCACATATATCACCCTTTTCTTCAAAATATCTCCGAAAATACTGGAAAAAAATGATGGGGTACCGAATTGTAGCTGTTCTAATGATTAAAATTTCCCTGTGCGTAGATAGCCTGGACAGTAAACATTTGCTGTTTATTTACAAGCAAACACCACCTTATTCGAGCCCTTTATACTCACCCCATTCAAAAACCAAGGGATCTCAAGGAATTTATAAAAATTGTTAGTTGATTACCTGCAAAATGAGCTTAATACATATTTCAAACTTGGAGAAAAAATTATTTTTACATCAAGCTTCAACCTCGGCTTTAACCCTCTAATGCACAGCTCAGCCTAAAGGCTAACATTTTTTTTACATTAATTAATTTATGGTGCAAATGCACAGGTCCGCCTACAGGCGTATGTTATTTTTTTCATTTAGAAATTTCTTTTTTTCAAAATACCGTTCTAATGTCGAATATCATTTTAACCCTCTTTCACTAGAGGATTAACAAAGGTTGATTGTTAAGGGTTGAATAGTACGAATAATATCATAAAGCATATAATAATCATTATTTAACCAATTCAAATCTCACCCATATTAAGGTTGACCAAGTTATTTAATAGTTTTTGACCATTGGGGTATTTTTCACCCCTAATAACAATCGGCGCTGATTAGCATGATATAGAATGTGAAGTAGAGGGTAAGATGATCCTAATCTCAAATTTTTATGCAAATCGCTGCAAGACGAAATCGTTTTCTGAAGATAACATTTTTTTTATATTAATATATATTTATTATATTTATATCAACAAGACTTGATTTTTAAGGACTGAAACATTGGAAACTGTATTCCAAAGCATAAAACAATCATAATTTAACGGATCCAAACCAAATATCACCCCTCTTGAGGCTATCCTATAGTTTTTGACAATTAGGGATATTTTTCACCCCCAAAAAACAAAAAACGTACCATAGCGGAATGAAGCGAATAAACTAGAGGGTGGAATGAGCTCAATTCAAAATTTGTATGCAAAATTGCGGTATCATTTCCTAACCTACTATATTTTTCGTAAGCTTTTTTTGGTGAAATATTACAAACTATTTGTCTAACCATAAAACAAATTAAGTCTCATCATTTGTAAATTGAATTGCATTTATGCCCTTTTTTGAGTGCTGTAGATGAGAAAAATGCTAACTTCTCTGTGTGATAAAAAGAGATAGTGGTAGATCGTAACAAAAGACTCTTTTTATATGCCCCGTATTATGTGACAGAAAAACTTTTTAAATAATAAAAAAAGAAAACTGTTCAAAGTGACCACCGGTAAAATCCAGGCAATAATTATTTACTTCCGATTTTCGATTGAGTCCAAATTAATTCAGAAAAAGAGAGATAGTAACCGGAAAACATGTAATTACTTGATTTTAAATTAAAAATAGCCTTGCAAGGATGTGGTCTGTCAATCACCAAGCGTTCGATTAACCCATTTTTATTACAAAAACATGAATTTCACTGGTTGAAGAAAGAGACATGTTCTCATTAAGATTTCAGACTAAACAACAAGCAAAACAAATTAGACAGCGAAGAACTATGAGTTATCCGTACGAAATTCTGGGACACCTTGTATAATGTGATAGTGTGTACTCATCCAAGATAAAAAATAATAGTGCAGTAATAATGCAGTCGTATGTCGTATGCGCAAACTTGTAAAAACCAGCGCCATATTGTATAATTGTCATTCGAGTTCAAATTAGTAGCGTAGCGCTTTCACATTTTGTAGGCTAACAAAATATTGGAATCTGTGGATAATTTTTCCTTCAGCACCAACAAGTTTTTAGAGGACATGGTTTCAGATCAAATAAAACACAAACGTCCTAAGATATTCAAAACTCCAAAATATTTGACAGTAAATGATCGCTTCAAATACTACGTCAAATGTAAATAATAAAATTGCTGTCAGCATGTAACTTTTAACGCCAATGGCATGAAACCAGACCGATTTTGGTCTCTGCGCAAGTCAGTTGGCAAACTTCAAGTGACTTCTTCTTATGTGAAACGCAGTCTAACCATTAACATATATACTATATTCAAGTAAAACAAAGTATTCATTTACGAATAAATTTATTCACGATTCAATATACTCTAGCATGTTTTCCAGCTAATTTATACAATTTGAAACAAATCACTTTACCCAAATGCAAATCCATTGCAATATATTAACATCTACTGAAATGGAATTTGTTTTTCGATAAAAACCTTTAGTAATCCTGTTCCAATTCCGTTATGAACGTTAACATTATTTACTGCTTTTCTATAAATTCGTTTTTCATATACCTATACAAAGTGATATTGAACGTACTAATTTCCGGATGAAAAACGGTCTATTTTTGACGACATTTACTTTTTGTTGGCTATGGTTACTATGTTTACCTGTGACAATAACTGCCATTTTCTATTGCCTAATTAATTGTTAATCAGGCATCAGGCTTTGTCTCTATTACCCTGTTACATTCGAATACTTTTGTGAATAAGCCATTATATTATTTTATTAGGAAAATAAACTAGGAGCTGTTATTATCTGTCACGCAGCCTATATATTCCATGGGCACCTATTCATAATTTATATTCAGGAAAATTATAAAAATGGAACCGGATATCTGTATCTGTATCTGTAGAGTAGGGAGGGTGAGTGTGTAGGCTCACAGCACTTAGGCCACATGTGACCCATTGTACATCCTCCCGAGGAGTTGTCCTCCTAGGTCATTGGAACCGGATATCTACATGAGATGGATATAGATATATAGATATATATATAGATATATATAGATATAGAACCCTATTGCAGATAGAAATCAGATAATGTATACTTTTAGTATAATAAATCATATATAGGGTGTTCCATTTGAAAGAAAATGAATTATGTGAATATTCTAGACGACGAATTCACTTCAATTTTTAGAGCACTAATAATCATAAACATAATAATTTCAAAATTTTAAAGGATATAATGTAATGTCGTGTACACTTTCCGAGAAATGTAAGTCTCCACCAAGCTACGTTAGAAGATATTAAAAGTTTTGTACATAGTGGAAAAGTGTGGTTTCTATTAAAAAATATACAGTGTGGAAGTCACTTACGGAATAAAATTCTTCATGTCATTATTTTAAAAAATTATGGAAATGTTGAGACACGTCAACTTTTGAATTGAGTTGTGCGTTATGTAAACATAAATTTAACTGTACAGGGTGATTCACGCAAGTATGCCATAGTCGGTGTTGTTTTTTTTAATGAAACACCCTGTATATTTGTATATTTTTGAAATCCTCTTAATGAACCGATTCCAACAAACTAAATAATGTATGGTCAATTATGGTCAATTATATACAGGGTGAAATTTTTATTTTTATAGTTATTAAACACATACATAAAATACCTGATGAATTTGATTTTAATACATTAAAATAAATGCTCGAAATGTTCTCCACCTAGTTGTTGGCAATAGCACAGTCTCCTATAAAACTCCTCCTTAACTTTGTTTAAAGTTTGAGGTGAAATATTCCGAATTTCTGTAGTTATCCTGTCTTTGAGGTCTACAATGCTAGTTGATTGTGGTGCATATACTTTGTTCTTGAGATAACCCCACAGAAAAAAATCTAACTTCGTAAGGTCTGGCAATATAGCTGGCCACTCAACAGTACCTCTTCGTCCAATCCATTCATTGGGGAAGATTTCATCTGAATAAGTTCTTACCATTAAAGCATAATGGGGTGTTGCCCCATCATGCTGGAACCAAACATTCTCATATCTACAGTTCTGTCGGCTTACCTCTCCATTCAATGTAAATGTTGATTCGTCAGAAAAAAGAATGGTACCAAGAGCTATCTCATTTCTGTTCAGCTTATTCATCAATCTTTTGCAGAAATCCATTCTACGATCTGGATCGTCTTCTGTTAACTCCTGCACAAAAGTTAATTTGTAGGGATGAAGTTTTTCTTTATGAAGACATCTTAGAACAGTTGTATGACTAACATTATTTTCACGGGCAATTTGACGTGTACTTGAAGTTGGATTCTTTTCGACACTTAACAAAATATCCACTTTCACATCATCTTCAACGAAGTGTGGTTTTCTTTTCAACGGTTTGACATGTCCAAGCTCTTTGAATTGTGCATGGATTTTAGACACAATTTTTTGTGAAATATTGGGCAATTCGGGATACCTGTGATTAAATAAGTTTGCCACTTCAACTTGACTTCTCCAGTCATCCCCGTACCCGATCATCATTAAAATCTCAATTCGGTGAGTCTCTGTTAAATATTTCATTGTTATGTCGACAAGGGAAGAGTGTTCGACAAAGATTTTACTTTTTCAGTATAAACGTCAACACATCAACAACTGACAGAATAGAAAACAATCCACATTATTTACCGATTTGAAACAATCCACATTATTTACCGATTTTGTCTAATTATTGGCGTTTTTAGACAATTTTTAGGTATTTATGATAAAATTCATGGGCGTAGCAGGTTTTGTTTAATATACAAATACGTCTAATAATTAGTTAGTTTAGATTTTTGATAAATCCATATTTAGGTAATTTAAAAAAGTACCAATATTTCAAGTGTAATAAATTATTAATTAAAAAATTTCACCCTGTATAATTCATTATTGACCATACATTATTTAGTTTGTTGGAATCGGTTCATTAAGAGGATTTCAAAAATATGCAGATATACAGGGTGTTTCATTAAAAAATATCAACACCGACTATGGCTAGCTGTTGTTACCGGTAATAGGTACAATGAATACCTATATGACGCAACGCTCTTAAATTCTTTTAGAGCCCCTGTAGCCTTTCTTTATAGATCCGCCGTTGTAGATAAATAACTATTAAAGGTAAGTTTTCACTACTAAAACTTTGTATTACGACATGTGCCGGAACAAGTTATATGACAAGTGCCCGGAATTTGTATAAATGGAAACAGTCCGCGACATGTTTCGGCACGAGTGCAAGAGACAAAAAAGAGACATGTTTTTTTATCTCGCGATATGTGCCGCAAATAATGAGAACAGTCTGCGATTTGAGCCCGCGAAACACGCATGCACAGTAGACTTCAATCTTGCACGTGGTCCGGATCGTAACATCATTTCCAGACTCCACCATCTAGGTCTTTTCGTCCTTTTTTCCAATAGTTTTTGGTACGCTTCTGACATTTCCACAAATCCAATACATTTAAACAAACAAACTCTATGAAATCTCAAAGCATCAGCACATCTAAACTTCTGAAATTAATTTCCTTTTTGAATTTAGTTATATCCTATCACGGTTTTTATTTTTTTGAAACTTTCAAGCGAAAAGTTTCATTTATTATATCTCTCTGGTACGACACTAGATACTTAAAAGTTATCGTTCATTACTATTAACTTTCTTACTGGCACCATCGCTTTCGCGATATAAACACTCTTATCGTATTAGATAAAATAAAAAAATGATGCAACATGTTTCTAAAGAAAACAGTTGGGTATTATTTATTAGGCAGCTTAGTAGCCTTAGTGGCAAACAGCATAATTTTCCTTTTACGTTGATAGGAGTTGAATGACGTTAAACTCACGCTAGTAATATTTTATTATTTCTTTTATCTTTCCCCATCTAATAGACCAGGGAACTTCTAGAAGTTACTTCTTACTTACCAAAGTATCTTTAATGGGAGAACGGTGCATATGAACTTCTTTATTGTTGCTATTATAATTTAAACACACAACAACAAAAAACTTTAATCATATAGTTTATTAAATAAATGAGGTAAGCGATGAAATGAAACAATTTAATTTGTTTAAATCTATATTATATTCCCTATTATTCAGTAACGGTCACCACCTGTATACGTTTGGCGTCAGTCTGCATGTGAAATTAGATAAGTTTTTGCAATTTTACTAATTATTTTGTTTTTGTAAAGTATGTGGTTAAAGTGCTCTGGAAAAAATAAGTTTAATAATAGAATCAATGAATTGTTAAACTTATGGCGATTACAATAATTGTGAGATATCTTTGAAGGTAAGGAAATAAATGACAATCATATTCAAGTAGGTAGAAGTAACAAGCAAGCGAAATGTACCTCAAACATACATTTTTCTCAATTTAACCTGTCAGATCTACTTCAAGAACTCCAAAAAACTACTATGGGAAAAGCATTAATGAGCACACTTAAGGATAGACAAGGCTATCTTGTGGATACCATTGTTGGTTATGTTTTAGATCATGTAGGTATGTTTGATTTTAACAATGTATGGTTTCCATTTCATAATTGTATGGTATCTATTTTAAAAATGTATAGTTTTCTTTTTAATAGATCAAAATATTCAGCAGCAAGTTTTTTATTCCTATCCTGCTTTCCTACTAAACAATTTTATGCAAAAACAGAGACCAATAATTTTTATCAGATTTGAACATGTTTGTCATGAAAATACTGTAATTTTAATCCGTGTCCAGACTAACCATCGACCAATTCGATCGACTAAACCACACATATAAAACGAAAGTCAACTCTGTTGTTGGACATAGTCTGGAAACGGCTTAGACAAATATTTGTGAAAAATAAATTTTCCTAAGTAACCTAATTATTTAGAGAACCGTGTGGAAGTTACCCATACTGATTAATACACCGTGAACTTTTAATTTATTTCTAAATATTTAGAAACATTTCAAAAGCTCAGTGTATTGAAAAAACAATACCATAAATAACTCTGTTTTTTAGGGAAATTTATTTATTCACTTATAATTGCACAAGTGGTTTGTATTTTATCTGGTAAATTTGGGTT
>CAJUYG010000888.1:50072-80061 GCA_910591675.1 Galerucella calmariensis | reverse complement strand
AATATTACATTTATTTAAATTCACACTTAGATTCTAATTGCAACAATTATGGCGCCCAACGTGGGGCTAAAAAAAATCTGACATCCTAATAGTAAGGGCTAGAATAAAATTTGATATACTAATAATTAGGGCTAGAATAAAATTTGTTTTTCGTTACCTGTATTCTGAACAAACTTCATAAAAAAGTTATCAGACATTATTGTTTTTTAAAATTTGTTAATCAGCCTAATCAAGTAAAAATGGAAAAATTAAAAACACTCAAAGATTTAAAAGCTTCGGAACTGAAGGAATTTTTGGAAAAAAAAGGATTAGACAGCTCCGGTAAGAAACCTGATTTATATGAAAGACTAAAGAAGGAATTAATCAAAGAAGGTCAAGATCCAGAACTATACTGCTTCAATTTAGAAGAAAAATCGAATGAAGAAGAGCCTAACAAAATACAAGAAAATATGTCAGAAATAGGAAATACATTAGCTGGTGGAGATGAAGAATTAGTACATGAAAAGGAAGTTGGAGACAAGGAAATGATGCTAATGAGGTTCATGGAAAGTCAGTTCATGAGACTAGAACAGAAACAGAGTGAAGAACAAAAGAGAATAAGTAAAGAACAAAAAGAAGATGGAAAGAAATTGATGGAAAAGCTTGAACAGTTAAGTACACAAATGGACCAGAAACTAGGAGAACAAAATAAAGACATAAGAACACTATCAGGAAAGTTAGAAGAACACATAGAAGAAACGATCAAGAAATATGAAAATTTAGAGACAGAGGTTCTGATACATAAAGAGAAAATAGGAAATTTACAAGAAAATATACAAGTGGAAGTCATAAAAGGAATAAATAAGAACATAAATATGGTAAAAGAAGAAATAATAAAAGAAAATGGTAAAGAAATGGAGTATATTCGGAGATGCTTAATTACGAGGGGTAAAGAAATGACATGTTTAGAAGAAGAAGTAAGAAAAGGAATTATTGAGATAAGAAATGAAACAGAAAGGGACGTTGGTATGAACAGAAAGATGATAGAAAATGAGATAAAGAAAATTAAGGAGTTATACGAGACGTACAATGAGAAGATGCAAAATGAGGGTTTAAAGAATAGAAAGGAGAATCAAGATGATCTACAGAAGAAAATAGAGCAAATATCGAAGGAAATGGAGAACTGGAAAATGAGAAATGAAAGAAATAGGGAAATGGAAGAACCAGAAATAACGAGTCAAATGGAGGGGAACATGAAGAAGAGACTGGAAGACATTTACAAAGAAATAAAAAAAGATCTTGAGAATATGAGAAGAAAGATAAACGGGTCAGAAATAACAAATAACACTTATATACAAAGTTTCTCAGAAGAGAATTTGAGATTTGATGGAAATATTAGAAAGATACACCCTAAAGTTTTCCTCAAAATTCTGGAAAATAAAATAAAACATCTTGACAACTTTGATGACATCAAGGAGGTTATCAGAAAACACTTGATAGGTCAAGCACTTTTGTGGTATACCAGTCAAGAATCTAATTTTAATGATTTTGAGAACAGCTTTGTAAAATTATATTGGGGAGAAATTGTACAAGGGGAAGTGAGAGAAAAAACTGTATTTTGATCAATTTGATGAAATGCGAGGAAGCTCAATGTACAATTACGCACTTCTATTATATTCCCAGGCTAAATATTTAGAACCTATTATCAAAGAAGAGGAGATAATTATGTTTATTTCTCGTCATTTTAAGTCTCAAATATCGGAAACAATAGCAGTCCAAAACATAAAAAGTTTTGAACAATTAACTAACTATTTGATGCGTATAGAGCGAAATCTGGTTAGTAATAAAAGATTTAACAACAATAATGCCTATAATATTAATAACAATACATCTAATAATTTTGATAGTAACAGAAATATAAACAATCACAATAACAATAGAAACATTAACAATTCTAACTACAGAAACAACTCAAATACTGATTCTAGAAATAATAACAACTTTAATAACAACAGAAGGCAAAACTTTAATAACAATGACTTTAGGGGAAACAGACCACAATATACAGGAGTGAGTAATTATCCTAACAGTATGAACAATAACATGAATAATGATCACAATTATAGAAGGAACAACCAGAATTCAAATCCAAACTATAATAATTGTAATAACCATTATAAATCTAGCAATAATTACAATAATAGACAGATTAACAATGACAGATATAATAATCAAGGTAACAAAACAAATTATGATAATAATCGCACCTTCATGAGAAGGAACTCTGATTGTGACCTATCGCAAAATGTTCAGAATACATGTAATGATAACCGCAGAGTTCACTTTCAAAGATCTAGCAGCGTAAACAGGCCAAGTAGTAGAAATTCTTCACCAATTTCTATAAATAGAGATAATGTTCACAGTGAAGATTCTAATTTTTCTTCCAATGCTCAAAATTCCAGTACTAGTCTTGATGGTGCTGGAGACTCACAGAATTTTCATTAACGGGTGAAGTAATCAGCAGTCTGTACAGTTACGTTCACCCCAGAGAGTTTCTAAAAACACGAGACTGCATTAACGATAATAATAAAAATATGTTAGTTTCAATAAATGGTAAAATAAATGACACAAAGGTCAACATTTTAATAGATAGTGGTTCAGAAACATCTTTGATAAATGAAAATATTATAAATAAATTGAAATTACAAGAACATATAATAAAGGTTCCTAAAGTAAATCTAATAGGCTTGAACTTGAAGAAAATAAGTGAAGTAAATAGATAAATAATACTACAATTAAAATTGGAGAGTACTGATGTTGAAGTACAATTACTAATTGTTAATAATATGGAATTTGATGTTTTATTGGGTTCAGATGAATTGTACAAAAATAATGGAGACATCAATTATGAAAATAGGAAAGTAACTTTGAAGGGTATAAGTGTGAAGTTTCATGAACAGGAAGAGCGAGAAGGGGTAAAGAAAATAATGAATATCAAAATGAAGGAAAATGAAAAGAGAGCACCTGGGAAAAATGGACAGTATGATGAAAATAATTTTAATGAAGAATATTTTAAAGAAGAAGTTAATAATGGGATGGATACAGAAGTAATGGATAGGAATGAATTTTATGAGTATGAAATGGATCTTAAAGAAGATAATAAATGGAATGGATTGTATTTGAATTGTGATGATGAAAATAGAATGAAGGTCAAAAGATTGTTGGAAAAATATAAAGATTTATACAATGAAATGCCCAGAGTCGCACATAATTATATGCACAGTCTAAAAGTTAAAAGTATGGAAACATTTAAAGTCAAAAACTATCCTATACCCTATAAGTACAAAGATGATGTACAAGAAGCCATCAGTAAACTATTGAAAGATAAAATTATTGAACACAGTACTACTTCCTTTATAAATCCAATAGTGATTGTAAAGAAAAAAGACGGTGATATACGTATTTGTTTAGATGCTAGGGACCTCAATAAAAGATGTGTACCTGAATATGAGGCACCTTTAACCATAGAAGCTATCTTGGGTAGAATCTCGAGGACGAAAATATTTACCAAATTAGATCTGAAGCACAGCTTTTGGCTAATTCCATTGGCTGAAGAAAGCCGTGACTATACAGGTTTCATGGTTGATGGCGAGGTTTTTAGATTCAGAGTTGTTCCATTTGGAACGCAGTCAGCTACTTCAGCTTTACTTAAGGCACTCCATAAAGTTCTCAACAAACATGAGAAATTTGCTCTTCACTATATTGACGACATACTGATTTTCTCTGAGAGTCCGAAAGAACATCTAGAACATCTGGAAACAATTTTAAAGGCGTTAGATGAAGCAGGTCTAAAATTGAACATAAAAAAGTGCGAATTCTTCAAGAAAGAAGTCATTTATTTGGGGTACAAAATTGACAACAAAGGAATAAGCATGGATCCAGACAGAATCAAAATAATACAAGAATACAAAAGACCAACGAATTTGAAGACATTGAGAGGATTCCTAGGCATACTTCATTATTTCAAAAGATTAGTTCCAAATCTCACGGAAAAAGAGATCCCACTTATTGAACTTCTGCGTAAGAATGTAAAATGGAAATGGACTCATGAAAGGGAAACAGCTTTCCAAAATATCAAATCAGAATTTACTACAAATATCAAAATTTTTCATCCTGATTATAAAAAAACTTTCATCCTTAGGACAGACGCTTCTCAACAAAGATTTGCAGGTAACCTAGTACAAAACCAAGGACAAGGAGAAGTTCCCATATCGTTTGTGTCAAGAATTACTAAGAAATCAGAACGCAACTATAGCGTTAGTGAGCTTGAGCTTGCCAGCATCCTATTCTGTGTAAACAAGCTTAGGTTTTTCTTATTGGGAAATGAGTTTATAATACAAACTGACAATCAAGCACTGACTACAATACTGAAAAATAAATATGGAAACAACCGTATTCACAGATGGGCATTACTCCTACAAGAATATTCTTTCAAAATTGAATATGTGCCAGGAATTAAAAATGTAGTGTCAGATGCTATAACTAGAATGGATGGAGAAATGAATAAAGAAAATAGGAACAAACTAATAGGAGTAAATATCATGAAAAAGGATACCGGAACATTCTCACTCAAAACAATTTTAGAAGATCAGCAAAATTTAACTGAAATGGAAAAACAAAGAACACAAATCAATTCAAACAATGTAAGGTACAAGATCATCACTGACAAGGAACTATATGTCATAACTAGAACTTTAACAATGAAGATAATCAAGGAATTACATTTGAAATACCAACATGCAGGAATAAGAAAAATTTATAACATATTCAGAGAGAACTATGTGTCTAGAAATGATTTGGCAATAACGAAAGAAGTTATAAGAAAATGCGAGATGTGCCAATTAAGCAAAGACAAGAATTTTCACAATGAAAATATACCAAAATCAATTGTTACAACTCATCCTTTAGAATTAATTTCAGTTGATTTTATTTCTAACTTGATACCGAGTTTAGAAGGTAATCGACACATATTCATTATCATTGATAACTTTTCAAAATTTGTAACCATGTATCCTTGTCAACGTACAAACCAGAAAGTGGTGAAGAAATGCTTGACCAATTATATCATAGAAGTAGGTATGCCAGAACAATGTCTAATGGACAATGCCACCTATTTCAATAATGAAAATTTGAAAATTTGGTTAAGAAAATCAGAAATAAAACCTATTTTTACAAGCATAAGAAACCCTCGTTCAAACCAAGCTGAAAGATATGTCAGGGAAGTGGTAAAATGTTTAAGAATACTTGTACATCAGGAACAATACATGTGGGAAAGTAATTTAAAAATGATTGAAAATAGTATCAATAATATACCACATGAGGTTACAGAAATAGCACCAATAAGGATTATGAAAAATATTATTCCAGACAGACCTTGGGAGTTAGATACTATAAAACCATATAATGAAATAATTAAAGAAACATACAACAAGATAGTCAAAAGAGCTGAAAAATATAAGTTGAAACGCAACAAACAAATTAAAAAGCGAACAACTTTTAGTCAAGGAGACTTGGTAATAGTCAAAGCTTTAAGGGTTCCTAATAGAAAACAAAATATTTGTGCTAAATTGCAATTACCTTTTGAAGGCCCATATAGGGTTGAAACTCAAGATGGGGTAAACAGCTATCTTTTAGTCCATCCTGATAATGGAAAACCCAGGGGTATCTTTAATGTGGACGTACTGTACAGATGGCTACCTTCTATTAGCAATTAACTAAAATTAATGACAATTTGTAAATATTAGTATTAAATCATAAGATAGTGTAATTTCAAGAAAATAGCAAATTAGAGAATTTTTCGAATACCTAGTAATAATTACAAAAGTAGGAAATTTTATTTGCAAAATTCTAGACTTCAAGAAGTTAGAATGTTTACAAAAAAATTTGGGGTATGTTGTAACATGTTAAAACTGATAATAATAAGTTACTATGGTAAAACAAGTCTGATCGTATAATTTAGTAAATATTTGATAGATTCTATTTCATAAAAATAGTGAAATGAAACCAGAATATAGGGGGGAAAAGGATTTTATTAGATCATAAGATTGTTTGTAACTAATTTTAAGTTGTGTAAGTGGCACCAAAGTGATCTTGAGAATTACAAATAAAAGTGAATTTTTTCTCAAGTGAACATTCAAAGGTCAAAATTCTACAAAAGAAAACAAACTTTTGAATATTTAATTTGACAAGAATTTATTTATTGATTACCTGTTTCATAAAGTGGGACAGGAATTACTTGGAGTAGGTTTGTTTTAATCCTGGCAGAATGAACATAGAAAAAAGAAAAAGCTATTACATGGTTGCTAGGAGAAGAGAGTTTTTTGAGAGAAATAAGGAGTGAGATTATAATTTTTGATGCTTTTGAAAACTTTTATTAAAAAAGTATAACGGATTGATTATATCTAGTACCATTTACACCATTTCGATAAATCCTATACCTCCAAATTTCAAGACACATGGTCTAGAGGGATGACTGACACTGTCCAGTAGCTGAAACCATAATATTTTCTGAAGCATACCTGGAAGAAACAGATACATAAGATTACCAGGTATCAACCCTAAAATATTTTGCAAAATATCCACCGTATACTTATAAGTACGTACAATTTCATGAATTTGGCCAAATCTATCTAAATTTAAATTCTGAAAGACTTTTTTTTAACAGCTGTCAAAATTAATCAGATTTATTGCAAAACTTATTATTAATTTCAGTTAAAGTTAGTTAGTATTAATTGAATTTGAATTACGTGTTGCTGCATTTAAAATCTTAAACTAGAATATAACATAACCTTAAAAAAAAAAAATAAAAGGACTCCTAAATACAGCACGAAATTCAAAATCACATATTTATTTGACACCCATAAGATGGTTTTATTTTAATTTTTTTAATATTTTGAAACTTAATAGACTTACCTCAGCTTAACTATTGTTTAAAATCACATAAGAATTTATGCATGTGGTATAAAACCATATCGTTATTATAATAAATACTTTCTATTGCAATACCACAGATTTGTTTTACTATAAATAACTTTTCTTCTTTTCCATTTGCTAAACGTTACACCATAAAATAAATTACACCACCTTTTTATATTTCTATGACACTACTGTTTGTGTTTGACAGAATCATAGAATAGAATTACGGTTGGGGTTAAATTTTTTAAGGAACTCATGCTATAGGATGACAGTACTGAAGCACGACCCATAGTGAGAGTAAAATTGTTGTAGTTGGAATAATTTTTTTTATTAACGATAAATAGGATTTTGTCTTTGTTGCTTGACAATTTTTTTTTGTCATAGCTCAAGGACTGGCGCCCAGCGGGAAATTCGAAAGAAATTAATATTACATTTATTTAAATTCACACTTAGATTCTAATTGCAACAATATATATATATATATAATCTTGAGTCCTTTTACCCTCAGGGTGTCGGGTTATCATTTTATTGTTGCTTCATGAACTTTTTCCATTCTTTTCTGTCTCTAGTCAGTGTCTTTGCTTCATTCCATTGTTTATTTCTTTCTTGTAGAATCTTTCCTATCATGTCGTTCCAGGTTTTTGCAGGTCTTCCTCTTCTTCTCTTGTTTTGTGTTTTCGCTTCATAAATTTGTTTCACAGGTCTATTGCTTGGCATTCTCTGTATGTGTCCCCACCATCCTAATTGTTTTTGTTCTATAAATGAAATAATGTCTTCTATGTCTAGTTCTTCTCTTATTCGTGTATTTCTTATTTTATCTCTCCTTGTCACTCCTATAACTCTCCTCAGGTATTTCATTTCTGTTGCTTGTATTCTACTTTTGATTTTTTTTGTTAATATCCAGGATTCACATTCATATGTTAATACTGGTCTATATATTGTTTTGAATATTTTTAGTTTTGTCTGTCTTGAAATTTCTCTTTTATTGATGAAGTTCTTATTCATTGTATAGTATAGTTTTATGGTTTTCTCGATCCTGTTGTTAATTTCTGCTTCTTGTCTTCCCTTTTCGTCTATCGTTACACCTAGATATTTGAAATCTTTTACTTGTTCTATTTTTATATTATCTATCGTTATATTTATTTCTTCGCCTCCTATGGACATCACCTTGGTTTTATCTTTGTTTATTCTCATTTGTTTTCTCTTCAGTATTTCATTCCATATTTTTATATTATATTCTAGTCTTTCTTCATTTTCAGCTATCAGTATTATGTCATCGGCAAATGCTCCCTCAGCTATCTCTACTCTCTGCATATTTTATTCTTTTACACTATATAATATGAATGAATCGCATAAAAATTACGGACAGCAGAGCACAATTCAGGAGCCTCGCTTCGCTTGATGCAATCGCCGAACCTCTCATGATACCATCAGAATTTCCTTTCCAATTTAAACGGCTACAATTTCTTTGAATATAATTTTTGGAATAACAATCAATGAGGTGCAGGGTCAAACATTAAAAGTTGCCGAAGTAGACCTCAAAATCATACGACGATCAATTGTAGTTGTTGCCGTTGCCATGCAACCTCTTGTATAATTGCCATCGTTTTTGAGTTAAGCACACTTCATCCTATTCTTTGGCCGAACATGAATATTACCCTCATGTATTAAAAATCGCATATGAAGCGGGATATTTTCGGCTAAAGATCACGCTAGCTATCGAAAAGATCCCGCCAGCTACCGAAAATATGCCAAATTTTAAAATTCGTTGAAATGTTGATTTTTTTTAGTTCTATTTAGGAAAAAGTGACCGAAAGTGAACCCAACAATACAATACTTTTATTTCTGCTACTCGAGAAATGTTCTACCGGATTGCACAGGTACATCAAAAACTGAATTCGGTTATTTTCATATTTTGTTAAAAAAGCCCTCCTCCTTCGGAGTCGGGCTCTTTCGCCAAAATATGCGGATAAACTCATGCTGTTATTCTACAACATGCTTTCATGAAAAATTATCGGTAATTTTGATGCACTTGTGTAACTACTACCGATAATTCAATTTGAATATATAAATATAAATTGTATATTGTGATAAATTCTCAAGTTTGATTCAATTTAATTTTTCTTCTAATTTTTTAGTTTTGTTTTTAATTTACTAATCTTCTAGAATAATCATGAAGCTATGAACATTTGGGGAAAATATTTCTTTTAACACAGTTCAATTTACCACCGCTCAAGCCAATGTCATTATTATTTATGACAGAGTGTTTTTATTCCACGTTATGATAGCACCAGCAACTTTTTAAGACACATCGTGCAGTGAAAATGCCATTAATACTTCAAGACCTATAAAGGGGCATATAAACAAGTATCATACGGCAATTTTTTTTACAACCCATAATAAAAACCGTAGAAAATAAAAAGAATATATAGTATATTATACACCAAGGTAGTGAAGACTGTTATTATTGACCGAGCACCGGGCTTTGCCCCGAGCGGAATAAAGTGCGAGGTTTATAAATGTCTTCACCACCGTGGTGTGTAATCATTTTTCCCACTACTGGCCAAATTTAAGATAAAAATTTAATATAATTGATATTATGGTTGGAATAATACCCTTCTTGGTGTGCGTCATCGATTGTTAATCTCCTTCTATCACATTACGTAGGAAGAAATGGAAAAAAGGCAAGTCTGTGATTAATCCTAATCAAAATATCACAATAATGAACCGTTTGAATGTTTTACAAACGTTAACCCTAATCTTTGAGTTACAAAAATTTGATTGATGGATGTTTAGATTACGCGCCAGCGCAACCTATCAATCGAGAGCTCAAAATACTATGATGGCGTTACTTTCGTAGCGGCAATGTGTCTTACGTCTTTTTCTACTGTCACACTGACAGTTCTTGTCAGGTGTGTACTTTGTTGTTTACGGTCAATTATTATTTATTGATGCTTCCGTTTATTTGGGCTTCAAGCACTTGTGCGTGACGCCTCAGTCATCACGACTTTTGAGCAAAACGAACACGATTTTTTAGGATCCTCAAAACCACTTATCATGTGCCAATGCCAATGAATTTCCTGTGTTGTTAGAAGAACAGTTTTCAATTATAATGTTGTTGATGACACAAAACAGTCTAACCTATAGAAGTGAAAGTTTATAGGATGACCTTGAATACAAAAATGAGGCTTCAAACCCATCCACCTGAAACGCTAGTTGCAATTGAGTTGTCGAAACAGGCCTGGCAGCTAATGCCTTTAGCACGAAAAGAAGAAAAGATTTTAAAATTCATCATAGCTGTCATATAGTTGTTGTCACCATTGTCTTTTATAGATTGTTTGCTTTTGCCATTTGCTGCTATTATTTGTGTTTTAATTAGGTACTGTAAGTGTTATCAAGTATGATAATTCAATATTATAATAACTTTATAATGGTTGGTGTGGAGTGTTGCATTCCTGGGTGTACAGACATTACTTCGAAACGACTTAGGTATCCCAAACATGACCCTTTGTTGTTGAATGAATGGATTGCCTTCATTCGCAATCCAAAACTAAAGGAATCAAGCGCTGAACAGATTTATAAATCCTACACATATGGTTTTAAATGAAACTAACTGTTTCTAAATGACTCCACAATATATTTGAAAAAATGTGTAAATTGCAAGTAAATTATTGACAATTGTTTCGATAATTTACTTGCAATTTACACATTTTTTCAAATATATTGTGGAGTCATTTAGAAACAGTTAGTTTCATTTAAAACCATATGATGAGTAGATTCCACGAAGTGAGGGTTTATACAGTTAACTCAAATCCTACACAGTTTGCTACAGACATTTTGAACCACAATATATTGTTATTGATCAAAAAGTGATGGGAAATATGTAATATTATCATTCTTAGGTATTACTTAGCGCGTGGTGAAATGTAAATTGCATTTAGGAATTCCTAAATTCGTTTTAGGTAGGTATTACCTGACTTTAGAAAATGGTTAGTGAAATCGGGCATTAGTCATCAAAATAAACAAACTTCCATTAAAAAAGCGCTATAAAATAGTTCTGAACCCATCCACTGCGATCGCTGAAATTCTTCTTCCCTTAGTCTGTTTTTCGGTCTCAGCTGCCTTGCCTATTTCGACAACTCAATTGCAACTAGCGCTTCAGGGGCTGTATTCTTGACTGTGGGAGTAGAGCTTTCCGAGAGAACACATAGTTTGTCTTTATTCAGCCTGGCTACTCTGTCACTGCAGTGACAAAGACAAAATATCTGTTCTCTCGGGAATCTTCACTCCCTCAGTCAAGAATATAGCTCCAGGTGGATGGGTTTGACACTTCATTTTTTCATTCTAGGTAATCCTATTAGACTTTCACTTCTATAGGTTAGACTGTTTTGTGGTTGATAATATAATTTTGCATATTTAGATATTTTTAGTGAGGTTTAAATCGTAATCGGCACAATCTTAACCTTTAAATAAACGTCAAACCGGACATACGTCAAATATTTAAAGTCCTTTGATTGAAGCTCATACTTTTCGGTATGTGCTTGAGGGGCAAGGGGAAGGTGAGACTAGGCGTCACGCCCGGTAATAAGCGATCGGAATTCAGTCACTACGAGCTGCTACTAGCAGCCAAAAGTGAATAATCGAAAGCACCTTATGAAAAGTGAATATTAATCTAAACATCAACCAATCAAATTTTTGTAAGTCAAAGATTAGGGTTAACGTTTGTAATACATTTAAACGGTTCATTAATGTGATATTTTGATTAGGATTAATCACAGACCTGCCTTTTTTCCATTTCTTTCCACGTAATGTGTTAGAAAGAGATTAACAATCGATGACGCACACCAAGAAGGGTATTATTTAAACCATATTCACCATTTCAATGCTAAAAAATATTACTAACCAAAGCATAATTTTTTTTTTATTCTGTTATTTAACGTCGGTCTATTTCTGCGACTGAGGCTAATCACCGCCGCCGCAACGAATCAACGAAACCAATTATACGACCACATCCAAAAATTTCACAAAACGTGGGTTATGTTTTACTTTGAACACATGCGCAATTGAAGAAAAAACAAATTACAGCGGTATTGCGTTCACAACACAACAACTTGGATGGGTATAAAGTGAGCGTTCATGAAGCATTCAATATACTTGTGACACTCTACACCACAGCGTTAAAAAACGCACCACGAGAGGCGTTTATCCTGCCGTCTAACTGACATACACTGTCTGTTTTCGCTCCTTACCTAATCCATTGATTATGAACATATTCCTTATGTCATCATTTTTGGCTAAGCGCTAATTTTAAACTAAAGGCATTTTTGTTCAAATAATTCCATCTTGATAGGTGATTTCAAGCAGCAAATATATTGAAGAAAATCTCCTGAAATTATGTTTTGCACAAGTTTTTGTTAAAATACTATCCCTGAATTCTCAAAATATTTGAATTTGTCCATTTTTCACCTAGATTTGTTTTCGTGCTAAGTATTTTTTTTTGTATTCACTACTAACCCTTTTTTGTAATGTTAATTTCATGACTGTGATTATATACATTTTGTTTTACACAGTTAGTTTTATTTACTATGCAGAAACGTTAAGTCCTTTTTTTCAATTAACAGATTCAAAGTTAGCTGACCTTCAAGTTTCATTTTCTTTCTAATTTTCTTTCCTAAAATAGCGTTTTCTATTTTTACTAGTTTTGCTTAAGTAAATTCATTTCTTTATATTAATAAGGTAACAAGGCCCTGCAAACTGGCTTAGGTTACCTCCAAATTAATTGGTTAGTTAGGCAAGAACCTACATTATTCAGTTTAAATTTGTTTAACGTCATTCAACATGTCATTTGCGAAATTGAGCAACTTTTATTCCATTGGCGATCAATAAAATATATAGTGTTTCATTGGATGAAAAACTATTAACCACTAATAGACAAATTCAACCCCTCAGTTGGCTAGAAGAAGCAATAATTGTCAACTTCGCAGCTAGTAGTGGAAAAAATAAATAATAACTTCTGATAGGTAAACTTCTTTAGTGTGCTACTCGAAAAAATTGGAATATTCTAAAAAATGTATGTTAGTTCGATCTTTAAATTAAATTCACATCACAACTGCTACAACTAGAATCCATTAGCTATTGTTATCTTTCTGTTGTAAAATGTAACGTGTTGTACTGCAATAACAACCCTCTTATTGTAAGCTAGATAGAACAAGTCCCTTCTGACTTCCGCTTTCGAGTTATTCAATTTAAGGAAAGGTTAAAATACCTTACTTACAGAATTCATGTTTACATCAGAGGAATAATCTCTCAAATCCGAATTTTTGCAAGATTTGCACTAGGTATACAGTTGAATTTAGCCGAATGATGACTGTAATCTTATCTTTTGAACGTTTGTTAGGGAAATTGCCAACTCCTTCATTCAAATACTGTTTTATTTAAGCATTATTTTACTTAAGACCGTTTGAGTAGAATATGCTCTGTTTTTCTACACAATTAAATATTTCTGGATCTGATTATTCACAATAGGGTATTTCTTTGCATTTTGCATTCAAAATAACATTATCAATATCATTCAAGCTTATTATATAGCAAGTATACTTTACACAGGGTTTGTAATATCAATTGAATCTGAATATAAAAAAGAGCAAAAATTCCACTACACCACGTGATGATGGGAAAATCAAATATAGGCTGCAAATTAACTTGAGCAGCAAAACAGTTAGATATGTACTCTTATCCGTTGAGGATATGGAGCATAATTTAATTGAAACCATTCTAGATATAAAATACTATATAGCCACAGAACTTCTCCACGGTCATTTCATTTTTCTCTTCAATGGTGGAATAATCTGGAATAATCAGCTAACAAAAATAATGAACAATAATAATGCATGTCGCGTGTCAGCGATGACAGTCGAAACCAGAAGTAAACGGGCTCCCAAGGCTGGTTACTAGTTCGACAGTTCATTAACCTTATATCAGGAAACCGTGTTCCAAAAATAACCAGATTTTCAGCAACCACTATTTTTTGGTTACTTACCGGACGGTAAACCGCACACCAGTAACTTTCGGACCATAGCCTAAGTATTAAGAACGGTAAGGATTGTTTACCGGTCGACAACAATTTTCCTGGAGACCGGTATTTCCCTTAACGTTCGAAATGCTTATACCATTTTTTGCGCGATCGTATTGAAATAAACGAATAAGTAATAGCTATTTGTATTACTAGGGAGGAAAGTGCCACTTTTCCTCCCGCAGGATGTAGTAAACATCCAAGGGAGGAAAAAGCACTTTACTCTCATGTGATACATATGATTTTTCCTCCTACCCACCTTTTTTTGAAAATTTATTTACGACACAAATAGGTAACGAATATAATTAAGAACACAAGAATTATTTATTAAACAAATTTATCAATATATGTTATACAATTAAGTACATAGTATTGTTTAACTATATTTTAAAATTATTCATGTTAATATTGAGTGTGCAGTTTTGAGCAGCACTTATATGAATACCATTGGAAGAAGATAGGGTTTGAACAGGAGCTTTAGTATTTGAAATATTTTCGCTTAGCACATTGTAATGGTGGTAACTTCTAGAAGTGCTAGGCCGATTTTGATCAAGTTCAGGTTCTACATTATTTCCCATAATTTGATCAGACATTTTTCTTTTTTTTGTGTAAGATTGTTCTACATAACCTGCTGAAGTTCTTCTGAAACTGTGCCCTGTGTAATGTTTGGCATTTGGAAGATTGAGATATTCTGCAATTTTTTTGTGATATTTTGGATATTCTATTTTTGCCAACCACTTGATTTATACATTTTCCTGTTTTAAGGCATACCAATAATCGCTTATGCTCAGTTTTAGGACGTAGACAGATATAATTTTTAACGATTTGAACAAAATTTGAGCCGTTACCTGTTGTAGTATTGATAACGAAAGTTCGTTGTTTATACGTTTTTGAAGTGTGGATATTTATGACAAAGATTGTCTTTCTCTTCAATATCATCCATAGTCATTTTAATAAGCTCATCTCATCGACATGCTCCAGAAATTCCAATAAAAAGGACTACCTATGAATATTTTATGTCAAAAATTAAATTATTTGCATGGGATTTCATTTCATACCTTCATTAATAAAAAAACATCATTGGGGGCTTCCATTAAGAATGTATTTATTTCTTCTCTTGTAAAAGTTTTAGCTTTATTTGGTTTGTATCCGGCATTTTGACGTTTTAGAAATGCAATCAACTTTGGATATATTTAATATCGACATTGTCCAAAAAATATAAATTTCCTTATTTTTTTTTGTTCCATTTATGTAATGAATGAAGTGATATATTATTTAGGACCACTTAAATGTAGGTAGGGCTGAGACGTCGGTGAGTAATGTACTTACCGACGTCTGAACGGTAAGTATATTATTTACCGACGTGCTAGACTTAAAAACCAGTAAACACAACCTACCGTCCTGACAACCGATGCTGTAAATAAACAAAAAAGATCGATCGCGCAAATAAATATAATTTGCATTTTGGTGAAATTGTTTTTATATTTTTTATATTGTTCTGTCCGGTTCTGTTCATTAAAAAATATAAATCTTCTTATTGTTCCATTCGTGAAATGAATGTATGTAGGGCTAAGACGTTGGTAAGTTACACGTCGGTAAGTTGTTATTTACTGTTACTGTTATTTACGGACGTCTGAACGGTAAGTAAGTCACTTACCGACGTGCTAGACTTAGAAACCAGTAAACACAACCTTCTGTCCTGACAACGGATGCTGTAAATAAACAAAATAGATCGATCGCGCAAAAAACTTATTAACTGAGAGCCAGTCAGCCTTTGCGACTTTAAATATACTTCCAGACTGGTAGAGGAGTACCAGAAATAATTAAATAATTTGGCAGACCAATTTGAAGCAAGTTTAGTGTAGGTGCAATATTTCTGGAAGCGAACAAGCTGATAAAGTCGCGAGAAGAGGTTCAGCAACGATATAGGACCAGAACCAATCCTTGAGACCACAAAGAAAGTGATCCAATGACAAAAACATGATGGGTTCCATGGGATGGGATCCAAGCATGGATTTTGTTTATCAAACTAAATGAATAATGAAAATAGCACTGAACTTGGTTGGAATAACTTTAAATAAGTTAAAAATAAGACAATAAGTGTAAAAAGGTGCACCTAATGAAAATTGAAGTAATAATTGTTTCATATAAACACAAAACTGACAAATGTCGTTAGTTTTATCAAGCTGTGTGAAACGGGTGGCGATCTGACCAATAACTATATTGCAGAAATGCCAACTTAAGTTTCTAGTTTGAAAACAAGGTAGGTATAGAGATATCAAGTGTAAGGAACTGCATATGGAAAATGTAACTCTATCGTTTGGAATTACTATTTTGAAACTCAGTTGCAAGCTTAAGACAGACACGTCAAGAGGCTCCGGCTCCTGGAAGATATTCCAGTTCTGGCTCGAGCGTCTGACGAATGCTTGCGCAAGTACTACTTCGCAACCCCATACAGGGCTATGATCCGGGATAGAGAATCCTGGGATGAAGAAACGAATACACAGCCTCATGGGACTGTCTGGTTCACAGATGGCTCATGCTCTGGTAACAGAGCAGGGGCTGGAATTTACTCTAGGAACCCAGGGACACAAATCTGTATACCATTGGGTGATGGTGTATCTGCATATCAGGCCGAGATATACGCTATCTTGGAATGTGCGCAGATAAACCTAGACAGAGGTTATGTGGATCGACGCATAACCATATACACCGACAGTCAGGCAGCAATTAAAGCCCTGAGTGGATATACCATCAACTCGGGACTTGCTGACGAATGTCGAGAACGACTTGCTGATCTTGCAAGTCAGAACGCAGTGCGGCTAGAATGGATTCCGGCCCACTCTGGTTTTGAAGGCAACGAAATGGCGGATGCACTGGCTGCGGAAGGGGCGGCAGCTCCTTTCTGCGGCCCGGGCCCGACCCTCGGCCTAACAAAACAAACGATACGGAAGGAGACGAGGAAGTGGCTGAGGAACCAACACCTCGCTCATTATAATGCCCTGCAGGGTCCTAGACAATCCAAACTCCTACTGAAGGGATGGACACGCTGGGGCAGCTATTGAACTACCAAGGAGTAGGTTGAGGAAGATAGCAGGACTCCTAACAGGGCACTGCTGTATGAGGAAGCACCTCTACAATCTAGGAGTAGAGGAAAGTTCCCTATGTAGGGGTTGCGGCATGACTGATGAAACGTCAGTTCATGTTCTCTTAGAGTCTCCACACAGGGCTGTATTACGCAGTCGAATCTTCGGAGTCACTGTAATGGCTTCTGGGGACACAAGCAGGCATCCACTGAAAAAGGTTGTGGCCTTTACTGAAGGGCTCGGCTTCATGGATGACTAGGTAGCAGGAATGGCACAATGGGCCCGCCAGTGGCCTCAGTGCCGGAACCGTGACTTTAGTTTGGCTAGGTCAAGGCTCGCCTGCACATTCTGTAGTAGTAGTAGTAACCTTAAGAAGCAACAAAGTTGACTGTTGACCTCATAAGATAAAGCTTGAAATAAATAATGATATACCCTCTATATTCAAATGATGAGATTGAAAGTTTATGATGCTTATTTTTTTTCGTTGACATAGAACTTGGAAAAAATGCCCTGAAGATTAAATGTTCAGCATGAATAGATAAATCAATCATTCGGCTTGGTTGGCTTCTGAAAAGTGATTGAAAGCAACATAATTTCGGGGGTGTATTGAAATCACTGATGATGGATGTAATACGTTAGTGCCAACGAACACTTTATGCAAGATTTTTATGATTTGCATTTAAATTTTGAAATCAAAATTATGTTTTTAATCACAAAAGCGGGATAATTTTTTTCCCCACTATATTGTGAACAATGCATTTTGACACTGTTTTGAAGGACGTTACATAACAATTACCAAAAAGGTATCGATTGCCCTTGACAACGGGCTGTAACTCACTGCACTGCAACTCACCACCCTTGGGTGGAAATAATTCATGCCTTATAAAACGTATTTATTTACATATTAGTAGTACAATTATTTAAATTATAAACATAATTAACAAAATTTGGATAAATGTTTTCTTGTTCTTTGTTTCTATTTGTATAAAATATAATTTCTCCATCTCTATAACCAACCAAGTTTTCTGTTACTCTTGAAGTACTGTAGAAGACTGCTAGCTTCGTTATATTGTATAGAGTTTAATTTGCAACTTCCTTTTTATTGCGGACGCTCTTCGCTACATAACTTTCCGCAATAGTTGCAGATTTCCATCTGCCATGTCGCTTAAGAGCTAAGACATCAACTCCAGCATTCGCTAATAAAGTGGCCGACATTCTTACTTCATTAAAGTGAAGTGAATTAAAGAAGTCGAGTTTTTCCCGACATGCTGGCTTAAGCACTTTCGAATTTCGAACTATTTTGAAATAACAAACCCTCTCATCGTCACTTCCAGTAACTTCAAATTAACATGCCATTCCATTTTTGAAATCAGTAATAGTAACAATTATTATAACTTCATTCAACATTTAGTACATTTCCATTGCACACTATAACGGCACGCTCCAGCAACTTCCGTTATAATTACAACAGTCATCATTAAACAAAAAGCTTCGATAGCTTTGAACAGGAGTTTGTTCACATCTTCCCTGTCGAACACATAAGATTTTTTTTTGTTTATATTCGTCGTCACTTCTTCTTTTGGTCGAAGCTTAGGATACTTGGGTATTTCAGTTTTCCTCTATGCAAGGGTGGACTTCAGGACGGAATATTCACACCATAAGCTCGATTGAGACTTTAATCCAGCAGATTTTTCACAAAAGTACGTCGAAGGCACGGTTTAACAAACTGCAGTAGCAGTTTTTGAAGTACCTTGCTTCATACCTCTTCCTTGGTTTTTCTGGCAGCAGCGACAGACGATATTTGCTGATTCTTCTCTAACCACTTGGCTGTTATACAAATCCCATAAGCTCTAGCTTATTAGTCGACACTATGTCTCTGGTTGATATGGTTCAGTATAACCCAAATGTGAATATATCTGGCAACACTCCATACCTCATATTTAGCAGTAGTTTTTCAATCAAAAATGCACGTCTTTCATCTAATCCATTAGTTCCCGAGGATCAGTACCACTGTACCTTGGAATTCGATATGGATATTCCTTTCAATATTTGTACTAGAGTTGTTAACCAATATCGCTGGAATTTTAAGTTGGCAAATTATCACGAAATTAAACGACTTTTATGTAGTGTTAACTGGCAGCTAAATTTCATTCAATTGACATAAATAGAGCAATTAATCTGTTTTACAATATTATTTACCAGATCGTTCACTTACATGTACCTCAATATCCCAGCTTTTATCGAAAATACCCTCATTGGTTCTCTTCTTCTACAATAAAAGTAATTAAAGAAAAAATTGGATTTCACTGTCGATGGAAAAAATACCATAATAATTTAGATTATTTAACATCCAAAATTTTACGAGGCAGATCAAAATTTTTAATAAATGAAGATTATAAAAAATACTTGACTACTATAGAAACGAATATTATTCATAATTCTAAATATTTTTGGCAATTTGTAAAAAGCAAAAGAAAAGCAAAAACTTGCCCACTGCTCAGATCCCTTCTACCGACTTACAGAAAATTTGTGATATATTTTCAGATTATTTCTTTTCTGTTTTTGTAAGTAGTGATGCTAGTAACTTTGGTAAAATGTATAACACACCACTGAATATTTCTAACTACACAATTACTCGTGAAACTATTGATAAAAAAATTGAAAATTTACCCAATAAAGGTCCTGGGTTGCGATTTTCGAAAACATTCGGGACTGAATCGTATACGAAAAATGGCCATTTTCGCATGAAATTTGAATAACCTAATTTTCGACATGCTCACACGGTGATCGTTTAAGAACACTTTCGTATGGCTTGCTTCGAGTGGGTTTATTCCATTCGAATAAATGTTTCCGTAATTTTATTAAAAATTGTAAGGAATCGCTAATGGAGCCATTATTTTTGCTATTCAATAAATCTCTCAGTTCAGGTCAATTTTCTGATACATGGAAAACAGCCAATTCATAAATCTGGAAGCAAGAATAGAGTTGAAAATTATAGACCTATTTCTAAATTAAACATCTTTAGTAAGGTGTTTGAGAGTATCATTTTTGATTTTCTTTATCATGACGTAAAAAACCTACTTAACATTGAACAGCATGGCTTCATGAAAAAACGTTCGGTAGATACAAATTTATTCCTATACATATATATGCATAAAGTCGATTCTGTGTATACTGATTTCAGTAAGGCCTTTGACAAAATAGATCATTCCGTCATTCTCTCAAAACTTTCTGAAGTCAGTATACATGGTAATTTATTAAGATGGTTCGACTCATATGTCAGAAATAGGTCACAGCAAGTAATTTTAGGTGCTTTTAAATCCAAGGCTGTGGGAACTACTTCAGAAGTACCTCAGGGGTCCCATTTAGGTCCTTCACTTTTTAATTTGGATATAAATGACATCTCTAGTTGCTTTCAATTTACTAAGTTTGTTATGTATGCCGATGATTTGAAAATATATCACTCAATTTCATGTGCTTACGACAGAGTTCGATTGCAAGAAGACTTAGACAATTTATCCGACTACTGTCTGAGAAATAGTTTGTTTTTAAATGCCTCAAAGTGTAATTATATACAATTTTCTCGTTGTAATTCAGACTTGAACTACAATACATACGAAATTTCTAATAGCGTATTACACGCTGTAGATACTGTTAGGGATCTTGGTATTCTTTTAGACTCTAAATTACTTTTCGATCGGCATATTTGTAATATAACTAGAAAAGCTAATCAGCAGTTGGGCCTCATATTATACAGAACATGTTTCGAACTTCAAAATCCTCTTACCGTTAGATCATTATATATGGCATACGTAAATAGTATATGCACGTTTGGTTGTACTATTTGGAACCCGCGTTATTCGGTCTATATTTCAAAATTAGAAACAGTCCAGAACAAGTTTATTTCATGCTGTAAAAGAAAATTTTATCCCGATGTGGATAGGCAACGTATTCGTTCTAATTTAAAGATAATTTCACTAGAGCATGGTAGGCAAATTGCGGATGTACTGTTTATTCATAAAATCCTCAATAACAATATAGATTGCCTTGAACTTACAAACTTCATAACACTTCGTATTCCCAGCCACTCAACTAGAAACAATTATACCTTTATCACACATCAGGCACTCACCAATTATTTTCTTAATTCTCCTGCTCACAGAATAACAAATACCTATAATAAATTGTCCAGTATTGTCGAAATGGATATTTTTTACCACAGTGCAAATTTGATTAAAAAACTACTGAAAGACTATTCTTTGCAAATTTAATTTTGTTTTATTACCCACTCTTGTTCTCTCTTTTTTCTCTTTTTTTTGTATACTTGTATTTACTTTTATTTAATGTAGTTATATGATAATATTTATTTTTTCTTTTTACCTAATTTGTAAAATTATGTGTAACTATTAGTGGATACTTTTATGGGTCTGTTCTGTTTGTATCCCAAATAAATAAAATGAAAAATAAAACACCAGGCTGGGAACTTTTGTAGTGATTTTTGATAAGGTAGCGAATAAGTATGTAGGTAGATTATACAGGGCGATCCAACGAAAACTTGACCCCCTCAGGAACTCAGAAACCATGAGTTTCTCCGAAATGTAAAGAAAACATATCAAATTTTATTGGGAGGACGAATTTTATCACAAAAGAAGCACCGTAATTGAATACGCGTGAAAGATTTTGGTTTCCCAAGTTTTTTGTAAAGTGGTATCTAATGCACGCTACGTGAACGTTACTCTCTAGAGATTTCGTTCTGTTTTACGTAAAAGCCTTTAATTATCGTAGAACGTTCTCTCTACTGCAATTATTCCGGTTTCGACTCGAATATTTGTAACCTCACTCGAATGCCTATTTATCTTACCACTAGAATTTACTCTCGTAAATGTATCAATGTAAGACTGTATGGCCGTGTAATTTCCATATAAACGAGAATTTGTGAAATTTTTCTGGAATGTAAGGAAAGGTTATAGTATATATTGAGTATTGTATGATATGTGAATGCCGAGAAGAACTTATTGCTATCTCAAAGCACAACAAAATGACTTTAATGTGAAATAAGCGAAAAAAAAAGCGCTATCCCAATAAAACCGTTCCTGGAACGCGCACTTCACTGGATTCCATTCCTAGTAGACTATCATTATCTTTATAATGACATGAAACAATAGTTATTTATGTACCAAGACAGTGAAGTGATTCTTTATCAGACGAGTCCGATAAAGACACTTTACTGACGTGGTGCAAACAAAATTTTATCGCCAACTGCTCAGAATTCAGAATATAAAAAACTGAGGTATATTTCATAGCATTTTATTATGACAAAGTAAACAACACATATAGAACAAATCTACTTATTATTTGTTATATTTAAACTGAAGGTACACCCTGAGGCATTATAAAAGTTAATAATAATAATAATAATAATAATAATAATAATTGTCTTTATTATTTTCAAAATATAAATGTTCTACAATAGAATAAAATGTAAAAACAGATTCACTAATTGAAAATAAAAGGCGAAGTTCAGCTTTTATGAGGCATTAAGCACTATAAAAGTTGCTCTACCACTTAACCTTAAGGAGTGTACATGCTTAAATTGATAAAGAAACTAATAAAAATAAAAAAAAAATACAAAAATACAAAAATTCAAAAATTCAAAAGTTGGTATCTAGACTGGGTTTAGGATTCATAGCTTGAAACGTTTTTAATTTTTAAAATAAAGTAATCAACAGAGTGTTCAGATTTGAGTAGTGAAAAGATATTTAGCAAAATATATTTTAAACTTATTAATTTTATAACTTTTAAGATCTGTAGGAAGTCCGTTATAGACATGGCTAATTTGATATCTGAAAGAGGATCTGAAAAGTTCTAGCCTGAAGAATGGAACTGTAATTAAACCTCTATTTCTAATGTTAAGATTGTGTATATCTGTCCTATATGTTATTTTTCGATGTAAGTAAGATGGCTTTCTAGTAAGTACTATTTTATGATAGAGACACGCTGAATGTAATATCCTTCTATTATTCATGTTTAACCACTCAATTTCTTTAAGTTTATTTGAGACGCTACGGGGTTTTCGAATACCAAATATCAATCTAAGACAACAGTTCTGCATTTTCTGAATTTTCCTTTTATATTCAACAGTTAAACATGGACCATATAGAGCGTCAGCATAGTTAAACACCGATAAAATCAAAGCCTCACATAATGTTTTTTTTACGCCAAATGATAAAAAATGTCTGATGCCAAAAACTGTTTTCAAAGACATGTATGCTTTTTGAAGTACCGCGTTAATATGCTTTTCAAACCTCAAATCAGTGTCCAGAATCACACCTAAATTTTTAGCTTCCGAGACCATAGCTAGTTTTTCATTATTTATCTTAACATCAATCTCACTGAAGTCAAAGGAGTTCCAACAATAATTTGTTATAAATAAATCGCAAGAAAACTATTATCGAGCCGTAATAGGGAGAAGCGTGACGCTGACAGATGATGATTTTCGAGTAATATCAAAGTCAAAATACTTTACCAGACGCATATGTCACTTTACCAGACTCATATGTCACTTTACCAGACGCATATGTAAACTGTTTGTTTACTTCCGGAAATCATTCTAATAATTGACGGTTTTGCTGACGGTTGGCGATAAAATATTTTATTTAACATTTTACCAGGGATATGATCTACTCTGAATGGAACTTAATAAAACTTGACAACAAAGTTTTGCACTCTCTTCAAAATATTATTGATTGTCCAGTCTAGTCTCCATGGTCTCCATAGGGCCAAAAGTTGTTCAAGAACTAATTCATATTGACAACGGTAACTGAAACGCTACCGAAACGTCGTAATAAAAATAATATTAAAGCATAATATTGTGGTTTGATTCCCAAGAAATAAGAAAAAAAATAATGAGTAGGTAATGTCACAAAGAACATACAGAAGAGACTTTATTGTGTGTTCCAAGACCCTGTGGTATCGAGGGCAGAGAAAAAACTAATGAACTAGCCAGTTAGCGCTCACAGCATAATATATTGGTGCAGAACCGTCAATCGGACGGTATTGAATCTGACGCCCTAGGTTGTATACGCAAGTATGTGGATGGAAGTTTCTTTTTCCATGCTAAAAAATTACATTTCTCTTCCTCCACTATTTTCAGCTTTTTCATGTGCTCGTTCAGGCGGCAATGTTTCGTTAGGATCCCTGTTAAAACTGATAGTGCAGTTTTACTTTGACTTATGCATTCATTTCATCTCAACGGGTTCTTCTAACCTCAAAATATCTAAGACAAATTATTCCTCAGATTCAGAAGGAAAACTCTCAATCTGCCAAATATTTTTTTCTTGCTTTTAATATTTTGACCTTTCTAATGCCGATTAAGAGTGGGTTTGAGTATTTTGAAAACTTGCTTTTATTCTGTAAAGTTTCGATTGGTTTCTCCAAGTCATCCTCACTCCAGACTCCACATAATCTTTTAGTTGCTATTTATAATGATAATGTTGAATAATTTTATCAGTACCTTAAGTGAGATAGTGGAAATTATGTTGTTTTCATAGCTGTGTAATTTTAGGATATGACTTGTCACACTCTTCAGGAACTGTTGAATATTTCACGAATAATAGTAAAACCTAACCTAAATTATTTCTAAACAGTTATGTATCGTGTCATATTATCACAAAAATATTTAACTTACATACAATAACGAAGCTTGAACTGATAACACTTACCTGGACAACAAAATTCGCTTATTCAAAGGGATGAAAAACTAGACTCGTAGATTTTTGATTGTTTTAATTTTAAAGCATTCTACCTCGTGCTGAAATACGTTCACATTGCTACGGATTAGCTATTTAGAGACAAACTTTGCAAAAAATGAAAGTAGATGGCGCAAAATTAACAATTTCATTCAAATAACCTAGAGGTACGATTTATCAACCGGTAAGAAGTAACCTCCTTTACCCTAATTTTTAGATTAGTCTTGCACTATGGTCTTGGTTTTGGTCTTGTTTTTGTTTATTTACCCCTAGTTCTGGACTTGCTAGTGTATGTATGATATGTTTTGATTTGACAGATTTTGCTTATCACTTCGTATAACGCTGTATTCATCATACTCTCGTTATTGTTGACATTATAACAAAAAGTATTCTGTTAATTAACCGCATGAAATTTCCAGAATTCAGTCGCCTTCTGATGGGATAAAAGAAACTTGTCGTAACTTTTAATTAGACAACTTTCGGGAAACTCCTAATGGAGTTAACAATATTTGCCTAGCTTTCTCAATAAATATTAAAGGTGATGAAAACTAAAGTAATCTTCTTATAAAGTTAGAATATGGACTTAATTATAAGAACTTAAACTACTAAAAATATCTGTTTCAGCGCGATGGAAACTCCCACGGAAAGAAGTGATACAGAGATGAATAATAAGTATATGATTTATACAGTGAAAGTTTGGATACAGAAGGGTAATTGATAATACTTACGTTCCCCATTACTATTAAATTACGAAGTAGATATTAAAACTAAAAAAAATTGATAGGGGGGTTATTCAGGCGCACTGTATAAATTAGAACATTATTGTGCCCTCTTACTTCTACTTAGTTCCTGAGGAAAGCCTCTGAGACTAGTAGCTCCATTGGAGGTTTCTTCTTCTATGTCACAAATTTTAAATTCTATCTAGGTGAGAATGACCCATTAGAATCTCTGTTAAAACTTTTTTTTTTAAAGAAGCACTCCTTCCGCCGGCACCACCTCAGCCTCCTGGGCTTATTGTGGATACTTCGTGTTCTGACTACAGCCTATTCAGCCAATCCATTCCCTGTATTAGCTCATACAGGTTCTTTGCTGGTTGGTCGTAGTAGTCTTCTGGAGTCATTCGGGTTCTACCATACAGTTTCTGCCTTCTGTGGTCCTGCGACTCACAGTTGCATAGTATATGCAGAGCTGTTTCGGTATCCTCTTTGCATCTTTTGCATGTAAGGTCTCCGTTATACAGCCCTATTTTGTTTAGGTGCTCCTTTGTCGGAAAGTGAGAAAGCAGTTATTTCGCTACTTTTTTTGATAGTTTCTTATGAATTTCTTTATATTTGCCTGGGCGTATTCTTCCAGTGTTTATTATGTTGTTCTTCCACCCACCCTTTTAACCATGACCTCGTTGGGGATGCCCACAGCAGGTTCGGCAGGCTTATTCTGTAAAAACAACAATTATTTTGCAACTAGCAACCGTTGCACAACGGTCGCGCAATCAGTCGCAAAATTTGATATTCTGTAAGGTAGTCGCGTCGCGGTCGCGTCGCAATTGCTGGTTGCTGTCAAGATGCACTTTTACGTCATAAAACTAGCGCCACTTGCAATTGTCTGTAAAATCAGCTAATGAACAAAAACAAATGTAAAAAATATTTAATATGCATGAAAAACCAAGGAAGTCTACGAAACAGTGCCTTACATAACTAAAAGCAGTTGAAAATGGGTTTACAAATACTTTTTTAGATGATTTGTTTAAAAAAACAATATACCTACCTACTTCTAGGTATTTTTTGAGATGGGTGATATAGATAGGCGCAAAATGTCAATGTTCAATCCTTGAATATTTACATGAAAAAAACTCACATAATGGTGAAATGTGGGTAAATATATAGGAGAGTTTAAATCCTTGAGTAATGAAAAAATATTTCAAGTCAATTTATTTTTTCATTCATGTAAGAATGTGGGTAGGTATATTTCTTTTTCAAGAACAAACATGTTAGAAACATCATTTGATAGATATTTTATTCTTAAAGGGCATATAAAACACACTATCATAGCCTAAACAAAAATTAACTCTTAGTGATTGTTTATGTTAACATAATAAAGATAAGAGTGTAGGTAGACTATGGCATCTGCCTTCAGAAAGAATTTTTATTTTCTCTCATTTTTAAATAGTGCATTAGGTACCTAGTGAATACATCAGTTTTGAATTATTGTGTCTTTTGTGGTTGTAGTTATCCTTTTATTAATTAGGTGAGTGAAATAATTTGAGAATGGGTACTGCTACTATTAATTGTTTTGACGTACATACAGAAAATGGGAGAACACCTTAGACTATTAGTGTTTAATAGTCTAAGGAGAACACAGAGTTTTCAATAGCCAGTTGGAAGAGTTGATTGAATAGCAATCACAATTATTACACGAGTTGTAGTTGAATTGTTTGATAATTAAATCAAGTTTTCTTAATAGAAATAAAAGGTAAGTAATAAATTATAACATTTTGTCAATAATAAACATGTTTTATTTGTACAAATAGTAATTTAATGGGCTTACTAACTGCCCTCAGAAAAGTGGACACACCTACCCTAATATTTAATAACAATTACTAAATACGTAAAAACAAATTAACTATTATCTCTCTCATTACTAAGTACAAATAAAAACTAACTTTTCTGAGGGTAGTTAGTAAGTCCATTAAATTACTATTTGTGCAAATAAAACATGTTTATCATTGACAAAATGTAAAATGTTATAATTTATTACTTACCTTCTATTTCTATTAAGAAAACTTGATTTTATTATCAAGCAACTCAACTACAACTACTAAAATTGTGATTGCTATTCGACAGTTGCAATCGCGTTGTAATTGCTAAAAAATTGCTTACAGAATACGTATTTTTCACATGAACAACTGAAAAATGCACTTTTTTAGTTAACCAATTGCTCACTAGAGGCAGTTAACAAATAAATTGCGATCGCGGTCGCAGTTGCTTCTTAGAGAATACGAAACTCGCGTTTGACAGCGACAATTGCGCAATTATCGGCAGTCGCAAGTTACAGAATAGGCCTGCCGGTCCGTTCAAAAGAGTTGCGTGTTAGTCAGCTTTTTCATTGCCAGCGATTCCTCTGTGATCTGGGACCCACTCCACACTGTTCCGAGTCGCGAGTCTTCTAAGTTCTTCGCCGCATTCCCATACGTGTTAAAACTCTTAGTGTAGTTCCACTTTGACTAGTGCATTCATTAGATCTCAATGGGTTGTAGTCACCCAGCAGAATCTGTTGTCCAAGCCCTACTAGATCTTTTTAATGGTCACATCTTCTCTTTTTCCAGCTTTGCTTATTTCTTCCAATATCCTGATATCGCAAATGGGTTCCACCCCCACAAAGGTGTTTCACTACCAACCCCTCTTTGTTAGTTCATCTATTATATTTCAGTGTGCCCTGGAATCCGCAGTAGGGTGACTATATTGTTCTCACCTAGTTCATTGAGTTTGTCTAGGCATTCCCACATCGTATTGGAACTGATTACACAAGGGTTTAGTGTTTTGATGGCTGTTTGACTATCCGATGATATTATTATAATCCTTTGCCTTTTATATTCTCTGTCAATATTGAACTGGGCACACTTGCTCATGCCGTGAATTTCCGCTTGCAAAATACTTGAGCTTTTTTCTCAAGCATCCTGGCTCTTACCCTCTTATCCCAGTTACTTCTATTGTTTTAAGCCGTCTGTGTACCATTGAATTTCATTCTTCCTAAGTCTGGTAGTGGAATTTGGATCACATTATATGTCCCAGGTTTTCTGATTTCTAAGAAGTGAGGAAGTGTTTTTTCAATGATTCGTTTCCTACTTAGTCTGTATCTTGTCCTTTCCACCACCATATGTTGTGGTGTGAGGTTTAGAATCACTTCCATGGCTTCCGTTGGTCATGTTCTCATTGCTCCTGTGATGAAGTGATTAAAAGTGAGACCAAATTAGGATGATACAATTATATCTTAAATGCTTATGAAATAAATAAATTTAATTAATTTAAAAGCTAGAGATACAAATACGTCTCGAGCCTTTCTCTAATAATACTCTCTATTTCCACGCGAAGTGTTGGAGACAAAAATACTTTTCTTCGGTTTATTACTCCCATTTGTAGCAATGTACGTGAGACTAAAGGATGTCCAGAAAGACAGATATATGGCTCCTTTTATTGACCAAACTTCATTTCTCCCGCCCTACCAAGAACGTTTTCACAATACGATTATTTCGAATTGTCTTTTTCCGAACCACGCGTTCAACGGAGAAATGTAAAGATTCTATTCGGTCTGGAACTTGAGATATTTGACGAAGTATGCCTTTCAGAGGTTACCGATAAATATGCTACGTTTTTTTATTTCTTTCACGTATTCTTAAAATATCTTTTCTATTGATTTAGTTTCCAGGCTAGAGTAATTTCATCATCTATCTTCTTTGTTTCTGAAGTATTTTAATGAAAAATATAGAAAATTGGTACATACTACATCCACAATTTCATGATCATATAATGATAATAATATTCTTGCTTATTAATAAAAAATGATAAATTTCTTGAGCAACGGCAAACATCAATTCTTCCCTCAATCAAGTCTTTCACAGTTTATCAAATTTGTTCGTTTTTCTATGTTTGGCAGTCATGTGTAGCTCAATCTGATTATGAAGATTATCATAATACATTGCTTCCTCATTTAAGACTTGAAGGAGTTGAAAAATAGCAAACCCTGAGAAATAATATTGTGCAGGATGGATAGAGTATCTGTGTGGACTTTAATATTATTAATCTTGAAAATGGAGAATTGGCTAGGTTCAACACAAAGGATCCTACACATGTTTAATCGCGATTTACTCAATAATAAAATATTCGAAGGACCACCCTGTAAACAGGGAAAGCGGGTTTAAATGAAAATCCAAGAATGCTAACAATTAAATATATTTCTGGATCAAATCAAGTTGAGATTGAGATGATAAATGAACCTGAAGGGTTTGTTATGCACTGGATAGCGGTACAAAAGAATGCAGCTAGAGGTTGCTTCTTGCTTCTTCTTCATCTTCTTCTTGCTTCTTGATTCTTGCTTCTTGCTTCTTGCTTCTTGCTTCTTGCTTCTTGCTTCTT